>PGWS01027883.1:0-20129 GCA_002896235.1 Cicer reticulatum | reverse complement strand
GACAACATTTACCCAAAGCTTCATTAATCTTGCAATACATATTTTTTTCAACCTTGTTTTGTTTTCAAGAATAAGTTTTTATACTTATCAGGAGAAATTCTGAATGATGATAATTTCTTACTCAATTGAAGTCAATTGCTGCAAAAATTTCAGTTCAGGTTCTAGAATCTAGAGAGGGTAAAGATGGGGGACAAGTAGCTTACACTTGGCTATTCACATTTGTCAAATTCAATCGGTGCGCCTTTTGCTCACAGCTATAAACCATACCATGACCATATGATTTTAATTGCAGCAAAATCGCACAGGCAAAGCAGTGGTGTAGACCTCGATCCAATGTAAAGAGAAACTAGATGTTTATCAGTTAACTATGAAAATACATTAATTTTCTTTCGAAGTTTATTTATATTTATTTAAATTTTCACGGTTTATTTGTAGGCGAGACACGAAGGATCTAGTATTCCTCTAATTCGTAGGCAAAATGCATCAGCCTCTGCAAATATTAGCAAATCTTGTTTGCAAAATAATCCTACAAACTCAGGGTTGCTTCAATAAATTATTTTAAATCTCGATTAGGATTGTCGTCTTTGCTTTGATTTACATGTTATGTTACCATCTGCTGGTGCTGGTGGTGTATTGTTTGGTTTGGGGAACCTGATTTAAGAATGCTGTAAATGCCTGCAGCATAAATTGGTGAAGGAGGATACCATTTCATCATGTTTTCTTGAATGGCATTTTAAACTCTACCAAATATTTTAGTTCTTTCCTACACATAAATCAAAATGAGATTTCTAATACGGCATCACAATTTGACTGTTTGTAGCATTGGTTTAGCACATGTTAGATTCATAATCTTTTTGAGTGAGAACTTAGTACAAATGTACAAAGTCAAATTCATATCTCCATTCTGGAGATTAAACATTCATCATTCTTATTACTGGACATTATTCTCTCTTCTGATTCCTGGTGTGTCCTTCAATATTCCTTCAGCTCCTGGGAAGCACATAAGCAACTGGTCGTTTGATGAAAGGCTTCTTATACAGACTCTTTACAAGGTATTGTCACTTGATAATACGACAGATTTCATCATCAGCATATAGACGTTGTTTTTGTTAGGAAAGGCTTCTATCTCCGCAAAAGACATTGATTGATTGAGTGTGAAAACTTCACATTGCAGGTTCTGGTTTTGTGTCAAAGAACCTACCCCATTGTTCTGTATCTGCGGGATGGTCGAAAGTTTGTGTTGTAGATTCACCAAAGGATATCTAAACTCTTCCAGACAATGTTGACGAAATTATCTGGACCAATTTTGATTCTCGGTTCGCTAGTTTTGATTCTGGTAATGATGCAAGGAAGTAGATGAGACACTTACCTCCTCTCCCTTACAACATAGAAATCAGAACCACCAGAAGATGAATCTCGTCTTGTCAGCTGGGAAGTCTCAAATTTGAAGAGGATATGAAGAAGATACAGATTCAAGATAAACAAGAATCATATCATGGAAGTGCTTGCAGCCAATGATCTCGATTGTCATGAACCTGGACTCCGGTGTGTAGAAGACACAAATGCTTCTCAGTAAACTATATAGAAGAGATTGTCGTGTCAGCCATTCATATCACTTAATGAATACAAAGAGCCTGATATACAGAAATGGGAAACTGGTTGGTTCCATGCATAGGTAAGACCGGCAACTTAAACTACATGACTATCTAACTTGATGTACTTACTTTATTGTTGTTGAAACAGTTTGTCCATGCTCTGGGTATATTCCAGGCCGGAAAATTCAGTGGAAGAGATACATTAAAATTAGAAGCTCAAGCAGTAACATCTGAGGTTTGCACTGCTTGTTTGCAATTGTGTTATTCATTTAGTTGTGAACATTATCTACCAGTAGTGATAAGATCCATTTGTCCTTTTTGTCTCTGTACGTATCTTCCACGAATAAAGCAGAGAGAGGAAGGAGTTGTTGTGAAACCAGAAGGAAAGTCTGGAAGTGCTGCTCCTGGTATAGGAAGACTGAAGCAGAAATACCAACTTCTGTGGGAAAAACTGATGGTGAAAATTCTGTTCCTGCATCCAAAGCTGTAAGCCTTCTCTACTTTTAATCATTAGAGTTATAACGATCTAATTTTAGTAGTATTGAAAGCACACCGCAAGTGACTTATTCAAACACAACAACCTCTAAATTTGCAGGAAGTTCCTCCTGATATGAGTTTGAGTAAGCGAATAAGGCCGGAAGTAATACCAGCAAACGAAATTGGGGTAACATTCTCCGATGGTGCCTTAGAGGAGACTAAAGAATCACTTCAAGAACTAGTTATGCTTCCCCTTCGAAGACCAGACCTTTTGAGGGAGGCCTTCTAAAGCCTTGTAGAGGAATATTGCTATTTGGGCCACCTGGCACAGGAAAACAATGCTGGCAAAGGCCATTGCAAAACGAGGCTGGAGCAAGTTTCATTAACGTATCCCATGTCTACCATCACTCTAAATGGTTTGGGGAAAGACGAGAAGAATGTCGGCTTTATTCACATGGCAGCCAAGGTCTCCCCCAACGATTATATTTGTTGATGAGGTTGTAGTATGCTTGGCAGAGGACAAGAGTTGGGGAACATGAAGCCATGCGGAAAATAAAGATATGAATTTATGACCAGTTGGGATGGACTTACCTCAAACCAGAGAGGATCGCATCCTTGTCCTTTGCTGCAACCAATAGGGCCCTTTGACCTAGATGAAGCAATTATTAGACGATTTGAAAGGAGGTACTTCTACTAGCTCTACTTGTTATTGAATTAACGCAACCATTCCTAAGTGACCTAAACAGTGCTAATTAATAACACTCTCTATCGCACTATTTCCAAGACTTTTTTTGTGTATTAGTTGAAATCCATGTGGATTTCTCTAGTGCAGGTGCTTTGAGAAGTGTGAACACAGAAGTTTTCAATCAATGATATAGAATATGGTTTTGAAAAGAGCGTGTCTGGGAGTGTGTATTGTTAGATTTTCTCCTTCTTCTCTTTTTTATAATTCTTTGTTGTATATTTAAAATTGTGGGAGGGGATAGCACAATAAGAGATAAGAATGAGCAATTGTTGCTTTGATGGCATGTTTGTGGTAATACAACAACAATCTGTATACCCTGAAATTCAATAGTATTTAAATTGCTTTTTACTTACTATATAGTTCATCTTTGATTTCCAGAATTATGGTTGGGTTACCGTCTGTGGAGAACAGGGAAAATATAATGAAGACCCTTTTGGCTAAAAAGAGAAGGTGGACGAGGGACTTGATTTAAGGAACTCGCAGACTATGACAGAAGGATATAGCGGAAGTGATCTAAAAGGTTTTTTCTCTATTATTGTTTTCCTATGAACGGAACATAAATTTCGAGTTACAACCTACCCAAGCTTTTGTTATTTTGAGTTTATGATGTCTTAACACACTTTTTCATTTTCATTGATTGGTAAATAAATGCAGAACTTATGCACAACCGCTGCTTATAGGCCTGTTAGAGAGTAATTCAGAAAGAGATACAAAAGGATTCGGTAACTTGGCAATGTCTTTAAAGATTTACTATAATGCTTTGGTTACATGGTTATCATGCTAACTGCTATATTTGTTTTCTGGCAGGAGAAAAAGAAGAAAGATGCTGAAGGACAAAATAGCGAAGATGCTCAGGATGGGGAAGAGGAAGTTAAAACAGGAAAGAGTTATAACCCTTAGACCTTTGAATATGCAGGACTTCAAAGTGGCAAGAGTCAGGTAAGATTGCTTTATAACCAGATAAGCAGTGTTTTATCATAGAAATCCAGTAGGATTATTTTCTTTTAAATCTGCATTTGAGCATTCTGTGATGCAAATTCACTTTGGGTTGAGATCATCGCCACCTCTCCAAAGAAATAGAGGGTCCATTACTAATGTTTTGGGTGTATAAAAAGTCAAATTATACAAAAGCTCTCAGAAAGCCTCCACATCGCGATACTGTGCAAATGCTTTCCACAACCACTTACGCAAAGTAGCTTAAGAACTCAAAAGCAACTCTAATGGGAGTTGCTTTAGCATTATATATCTCTGAACTTGGTGGCTTATGTCTGGTTCCTTTCCAATTCAATTTAACGTAAGCAAGTACGTGACAAAATTGCTTCTGTAGTTGTGGTGGTCTTAGGTTTCTTTTTTATCTAATATGGTATATATATATTAAGAATAAATATAAGTAAAAATGGAAATTGAAAAGTTGATGTATCTAGGACTAAATTTTTATCTAATACATCAACTTTTCAATTATTATTTTTATTTATATTTCAGAATAGTATGCTTAATTTGAGCATCTTGTTGGAACGCAGGTCGCCGCAAGCTTCGCGTCTGAGGGGGCTGGTATGAATGAGTTGAAGCAGTGGAATGACTTATATGGGGAAGGCGGTTCAAGGAAGAAAGAACAATTAACTTATTTCCTATGAAAATTATCGATGAAAGAAATTAAAGAATTTGTAGTTGCATCCTTCTGGTTGGACTTTGTGAGTATCTCCTTACAAGCATTTTCCACCCAAAGGAGTTCCATTCCATTGAACAATCAGTAGTTTGCCAGTAATATATAATTAACGTGTGTATAGTGTCCTGTAGTATTTTTTTGGCTTCATACTTGGGTTTTTTTTTTACAATACCTTCTTTTTGAAAAAAAAAACACCAAAATACCCATATTTGAAAAAAATATACCAAAATGCCCCATTTTTTTTTTCTTTACTTACAAGTCGCCATTTGGAATGGCTACTTCCTTAAGGAAGCCCGAGTTCCAAATGGCGACTTCCTACTTGATTTTTAAAAAAAGGGACATTTTGGTATAATTTTTTTAAATGGGAGTATTTTGGTGTTTTTTTTTTCAAAAAGAGGGTACTAAAAAAAAAGACCCTCATACTTGAGCACAAGCATTGCCCACGTTTGGTATTTTTGTCCATAGGGTATGGACAAAAGAGCAAGTTTTAAGTGGGCACAAACCAAAATTAAAATGTTGTAGTTAATAGTGTAGCTTGTGTTGTATTATACTTAGTAGGCCTTTTAAAGAAGAAAGAGCAGTTGCTACTATACATGTACAAAATATAAAAACAGGTTTGCTGTTAAAATTATTTATATTAATATATTTGTATATATTAAGTTAGACTATTGGATTTATGCACAATGACACATATTCTGCAGCACTCGAATATTTTGTTAGTTTAATATTATTAAGCTATATTTTGAGTAATGATATTTTGGACATCTCTAATTTTCTCAATATTTATTTAACATATAATATTTCTATCACCAATTTATCATATTTTATCTACTCATCATCTGTATTTATTTCTCTTTTAACGTGTATAGGTGTTCAAATAGCATTTTTCATTTTTTTTTATGGGAAGCTAGCAACTCAATATTAAAGTTTGGTGGGAAATCCAATATTTGTTTTCCCGACTGATCCAAATATTTAGTGACATATTCCATTTTTCTGTTTCAATTATAGTTGTTCGTGAGACTATATAGTTTCAAAGCTACAATGCCAAAATAATGTTTCCATTTATATTTGTCCTACAAGCCATTTGCAACAATAAATTATTCCGATGATTCCCGAACTCCAGCTCCTATATTAAAAAGTGTTTAACTAATTATACTCCATGAATGAAAGATGGGAGACAATTGCAAAGATTCCGAAAGACGAATCAAAAGAATAGAAAAAAATGATGAATGGGGTGAACTTTATATCCTAAAAAAGAAGCTTAGTGGACAAAAAGAGATTCCAACTATTGTGATTAGCGTCATCATTTTCTTATGAGTTTAGCATTGAAGTCGTTGGAATGTGAACTGAATTATTGCAAAAAGTTTACTCCCTTCATCTCATATTATAGTCTAATTTGTTGATTCCTTTCAATGTATGAATGAAGAAACATAAAATATGACTTCCTGCGTTTGTGCAAATAATAAGGTAATCGCAAATCTGGCTTGAATAATAAATGTTGGTTGAATGATTATTAAGCTTTTATTAGTTTATGATTTTATATCATTAAAACGAGTAAACTACTTAATTCCCATGTAAATTTTGTTTTATAAACACGTATGAATTTAAATAAACTTTTATAAAATTTGTAAATTCTTGAATTATAAGAGTAATACATTTAAGATTTTCATTAGTTTAATACATTAGTTTAACATTGAAATGTGTATTTTTGTCGGTATCATTTTTATATTTGATTTTATATAATTTTACGTTTCATTATATTTGATTTAATATAACTTCACGTTTTCAGTATTTAATTTTTTATCTACCTTAAATGTGTCTTATGTTCAAAATTATTTATTTTTAAATAAACATAATTTTAGTCTTAAATTTCATAACAATAAATATATTATTTAAAAATATTTATGCTTTACTATTAACTAGAAATATTGAATATTACTGTTTTCAATACATCTATAAAGTTTTAAAAAGCATAGATAAAACCCTTTTTTGAAAGTACATGACAATTTATGTGATTTGTCTCAATGTGGTTCTCCTATTCATCTCACTCCATTTCGTATTGTTTCTTATTTTTGTTTACTCATAAATTTAATAATTTGAAGATCTAGAAAATAAGTTTTAAAAATTGATAACCATTGAACACCCAATATGAGTACTCCACTATTGGCTGGGTCCATATTATGATTTTATTGTGCGTTTGTGCTCTTATAGTTTTTAATAACAGACAAATTGAACAATAGTGATAGATGATCAATCATATATTTCAAAATTATTTAAAACTCAAACAATGATAAGTGTCTTGTATAAGTAAAAGTTTATAATTATTTTTTTGTCTTCACAGTCAAAATATTATTCATCAGAATCCATTCAACAAATATAAGAATGACTGAATATGTGTGCTTCAAAATTAATTCAACAATAAACTTCTACTTTCAAGATAATAAACTCTAATCCAACAATAAGTTTGAAATTAGAAGCTTATTGTCGTTTTTGTCGAATAAATGCAAGCTTGTAAAGATAACGACAACAATAAACTTCTAATTCAAGGATCTTGTTGATCTTTTATATGAGGTGGATCTTTGCTAAATTTTGTTCACATAATTTTTATCTCATAGTTACATCTTTTTTGAACTTCAATAGACAATATTTTACTCAATTTTGCATCTTATTACTTCAATTATTTTTGTTGAATCAATACATCTCAATTAATATAAATTTTCAACAAATATTTATTAAAATATTTTAAATTACTATATTAATTAAAATATTTAGATTACTAATTTATTTAAAATTTAATTAAATATATAATAAAATGTGAGTTAAAAATGTAAAATCTAATATAAACTTTTAAGATTGGGTCATTGAAGTAAAAAATAACGAGTAATACAACAAAGTTTGTCTTTATTTTGTAGAGCAATTTTATATAAGTATATTGCAATCATGATAATTAAAAAAGTATTTGACTTTGTCAATTTTTTCTCTATATTAATCCTTATAAAAACATATTATATAACTAATTGATAGTAAGTTGATAAAATAAATAATAAATTAAAAAATAATTAAATATAACAGATAACTTCAGTTTTATCGAGTCATTTATTTTTGAAAAATATTTCATGAAACTCATATAGCTATTTGAAAACATTCTACAAAAGTGTACTTAAAAATTCAATGTTTGATTTCATAACTGGAGGTGCTCTAATACGCAAAAACAAAAAGCATCCACTTAGTACTTTGTCTTCTAGTGGAGTCTTGTATGTTGGTTTTGGAGTGTTCCTTCTTTTGCTACAAACTAGCCAACGGTTTGGATTGCACTAGTTAGTGTTGAAAATTGAAATGGAATCAATGTCAAAGCACGGTTTAATTATGAGTGTTGTTATTGGGTCTCTTTTTCGTAACCCTTTTTCTATATGTTGACATCTTATATAAGTTGGAGAAAATGGAAATTATTTGGACAAGAACTAGGATTTAAAGGGGCTTTTTGACCGAATAAAGACACATTCCGAAATCATTCATCTTATTCAAGTAATTTCCAACATATTTTTTACTTTTTCTTAAACTACTCCCTCCAACTTTAATTATAAACCAAAAAATTCATGTATATCGTTAATTCTTTGACATCGTAAAAAGATAAATATAATTTTATCTTTACATACAAGATTCTTATATTTTTATATTATTTACTCTCTTAAATTTTGGAATTGACACATAATATACACCAAACATTTTTTTATATTATAATGGCTCACGGTAGATATAGCCTTTGTTTTTATGTATTGTTTTTAACTAAAAAAATAGCAAAAACGAATTACTGCAAGTAACGGGTTGATATTACATATTGCTTGCAGTGAATAGTGTGGTCCCTGTTATCACCAAAAAATAAATGAAAGAAAGTGTTGAAAATGTATTTAGAGTCATTCAATAATGAAAGCTACTCTTCTGCGATACTTACTCATTCCGTATTTATCTGACCGCTTTCAACATGACTACCCTGCAAGGCTGCAAACCAAGCAAACTGACACAACACTACTATTAATAATTCATCTCGTTAAAAAAATACATCGGTAAAATAATTTTTATTATTATACTTTTAATTTATTCTATACAAATTTCAAATGTTATTTAATCGCTTTATTTTTGGAAGTCACATATACAACTAAATGAAACTAGATTCAAAATAAGATATAATTAATTATTAATAAAATAAGATTAAATAAATTACAAAAAAAAAACCTTATTTGAAATAAAAAAAATTGATTTTAGTTTTTGATGATTGTTAAAAAAAAGTGTATACTAAGTGCTATACATTTGTTGGTCTATCTTCCTAAAAAAATTAACACTTTTTCCTCTTTCCCTTTTTCCACCACCCCCAAATTCATTTTCACTGCATCTTCTTCTCTTTAGCTCACTGGCTCTCCACAATGGAAGCTTTTCTCACCTTGCTTCATATACTGGAGAGTGGGTGGTACTGCTCTCACCCTTCCATCTCCCTCGTGACACCACCACCATTCTTAACACCACACCATCCTCACCTCCGTACCTCCAAACGAAAACAACTATCGAAAGCAGCGCGACGACGACGGAAGGTCCTTTCTTCGACTTGAGTTACTGCACCCGAAGATGACGATGCTTCTGAAGAAACCAACCAGCAACAAAGAGAAGAAGAATATGATGATGATGATGATGAAGAAGAAGAAGAATCTGATGGCGGTGATGAGAATGAGAATGAGAATGAGTTTAAGATAACACTATCCCCTTCAAGCAACGAATTACGAAATGATGCAAATCTTTCACTGTCTTCTTCAGAGGATTTATTCAAGTTAGTACAAATGAAACCTTCTTCGTTCGTTCTCAACAACCCTTCCGAACCTAACTCCAAACCTCAGTTCACTACTTCATTGTTGAAATCCGCAACTAAGTTTCGTGTATTCATATCTGGACTTAAGAAACCTAAATCCGATTCTGTTTCACAGAAGAAACACAAAACCAGAGAGAATCAAATTCAAAGTTGAAGAAGTTCCTATTGTGTCACTTTTTCACTAGAGATAACAGTTCCAAAGGAAACAACAACAATAACAAATCTCAATCGAATCAGAATCAGAAACAAGAAGCATTATCACCTTTTGGAAGAGAAACGGTTCTCCAAGGAAGTAGTTATGCATAAGTATTTGAAAATGGTGAAGCCTCTTTACGTTAGAGTTTCTCGTAGATACGGTGAAAAAAGTAGGGAAGTTTGTTTCAACTTCAAATTCAAATTCCGGTGAAAAAGTTGAAGCAGAAATAGCCAGGGAAGGTGAAACCGTTGCTGAAACTGAAAATGTGGAAACAAATGCGAAGAGTCAGAAACAGGGGAATATTCCGGCAGGGCTTAGAGTTGTGTATAAGCATTTAGGTAAGAGCCGTTCGGCGTCGTCGGCAGTGGCGCTTCTCCGCCGGCGTTTGTGTCGTCGAAACGCCGTGATGATTCGTTGTTGCAGCAGCAAGATGGAATTCAAGGAGCAATTTACATTGCAAGAGATCCTTCAATGCCTCCAGAGGTAAACAAGAGATTCATTTTTGTTTGAAGATTATTTATGCTTGTAAAATGAATTATTTGAAGTAGTAATACTAATGGTTTTAATATATTTTATTATTTTTGTTGAAATAGAGTGTGAATCTTCTCAACTACCACGTTCTGTGAGCGATCCATTGCGTGAGATATCACCAGAATTGTTCACAAGGATATCTAATGACAAGCGCCTTTCAGGTTGAACAAGGAAGTAAAATTAAAATGTAGCTTAGGATATATATTATATTTATAATATTTTAGATTTAGATTATTTTGCAGTGCAAAGTGGAGAGAAATAGCCAAACAAGAAACTTGAGATGAAGAGAAAGCTGATTAGTCTTTTGTTTTCTTTCTTCAATGCCTTTTTTTTTTTTAGTTCCTTGGTAGTGTAAAAACTGTAAAGCTCTTCTTTCCGATAAAGTGAAGGAAGTATCAGATCTTTTTTTTTTTTCTGTAAGTAGTGTAAGTTTAATTTAATGTACTATATTTATCTATCTATCCTTCAAAAGAAAAATAATAATGTATGGGTTTTGTAGTAGCTAGCCAGCTGCTATTCTGATTAATAGGTACCCTAACAACCACAAGAAAAATTGTTGTTTGGTAGCAGCATTCAATTCAATTTATTAATTTCATTTCATATTGTTTGTCTAAAATAATCGGTGTTTTATACTACTTGGTTAAGATGTTGGTAAAAAATTGTACTGTTGTAAGAAAAAGAATTTATTAGAGATAGTATATTGGGGAAAATATGTTCTAATTTAATACTAATTGCCGTTGATTTGATAAAGTTGGGGTAATGTGGTATACGAACAATACTTGTTTGACACAACTCAAAATCAATAATATTTGAGTCCATACATAAATAAAAAAATTGAATCAATTTTTTTACTGTGCTCAAACATTGTAATTTGGAGTTTAGCACAAACAAGGTGTACATATAGTTACTTGAGAGAAGGGAAAATTAGTCAGAGAAGTGGGAAAGAGATTGACATGAGCAGTGAAAGTGTGATTTTCTTTTTGATGAAAGAAAGAAAAAGAGTATTTGACCGAACAGGGTAGAAATGGAATTTCTCATCGGTTAGTGGAAAATGCATGCTGCTTTGGTTTAGGTCTTAGGCTGTGCCATCCCATGTGTCTGATGCTTAGCAGGTCTTGGAATTGGGGAAGCTGTGTTGTTGTTTTTTTATTAATTAGTTATTAATAACTACTTCCTCGATATCAAATACAAGAATATAAGATTCTATTATACAAAGCTTATTTCTATTAAAAAAATTGATAACGTAACTAGTGTATTAATTTGATATAAAAAATGATTAAAATATATTATATATTAATATGTTTTTCATATTTTGATATAAATTAATAATATTAATTAGAGTTATATTTAAAAATAATAATAAATATATCTATTAAATTAAAAAAAAAGTTTATATTCAAGGAGAATTTTTCTTTTGTCAACAATACTTATAATTAGGAACTGGTAGCATTAATTTTAGTGCACCACCGATATTATGTTTTGGAGATACTCCAATTTGTCTCTCTTTGGACTTCGACATCTAAAGGGCTAATGCTACATCATCTTGAAATTTGGAAGAAAAATTTATTTTGTACCTCATTTTTATACTTATACTTTCATAATTTTTTGAAAATGTCAATTATACTCTTAATTATTTTTACTATAATTTCAATACATATTTTAATTCTGAAAAACTTTAAAAAAAAATCAGTACAGAAGAAGGTAAGTTGTTACCAGAAACCTTTAAAAAAGATTTATGGTACATAAGTGAAAAATTACACTACCAGAAAACTTCATTCCAAAGATTTCCGGTAAAAAGGTGTTTTCGGAAAACTTTCTCGAAAAAGATTTCTGATACACCATTTTTTTATTATATTATTTTTATAAATGCACCATAAATAATTAATACACCATTCAATAATTAATACCCTATTAATACACCATAATAGTTAATAGTTAATACCCCATGTTATCAGCCGAATCATTTCCAAAATAGTTAATACATTATTCGATAATAGTTTTAATAATTAATATATCATAATTAATAATTAAACTCCATAAATCGTGGCCTGAGAGATGTTGTCAGACGAATCATTTCTAAAATAAGATCCATAGACGATGAAGATTCAAAGTTACATATTCTTGCTACCAACTGAAAAATAATACTAATATAATAAATAAATAAATTTAAAAAAAAATCAAGTTTTCTGAAAAAGTTTAAAGAAAAAAATTTCGGAAATCATATTATGTACCGGAAAGCTTTTTTTCAAATTTTCCGGAGTGAAAGTTGTGTACCGAAAAACTTCATAAAAGATTTCTAAAAATGATGTTCTGTACCGGAAAACATTTTTCAAATTTTTCGGATTTTTTTTTTTTGCACTTGCTTCAGTTCTGGAAATGTCGATATGAAAAAAAAAATTATATATACGAGATATTTTCCTTTATTTTTTAGAAGTTCTCTGGATAAAAGAGGGGCACAGAGTAAAATTTTCAATTTGGAAATGTAACATCATCGTCATGGCCCCACAAAATTACATGAGTTGATTGTTAATCATGGTGGGTTTCAGGGCCCGTTATTTTGACCCAATTGAAAATCCAGTTTATTTATCACTCCATCTCTTGTGGTTATTTTCGTTTCGAAATGTGACAACTGACAAATAAATTAATAATACAATAATATGACCGAAGCCAGATTAATTAATTACATTATTTCCAGAGTTACTTCATATATAGTTTCAAAGTGAAGCATGTTTGAGGATAAGTGATGCGGGTGGATTAGATGGGGACAATAACTTTCAGATTTAAGGCTTCTTGTATTCTTCTGGATGTTGTGTGGTTACAGTTGCTAATGATTGATGAATGATGTCTCCAGTATGGAGCAAGAACGTTTTCAAGAGGCGTAGCATATAGTTGAATATTGAATTTGATGAATGAAAGTAGTTGTTCTAAAGTTGTTTCAAGAGGCATATATCTAATGGGATATGGACGAAAATGCTTAGCTATCACATTAATAGTGGACAAGGCGAGAGGAAGGCAAGTGATGTTCTTGTTTTAGACTTTTAACATTTTTAGATTTTAAATTTATATTTTTTATTTAATTAAAATTATCAATTTTTAGTATTACATTTTTTTTAGACTTTATAATATAAATTTTACGCTTTTAATTTTAGTACTAATTAATTTAATAAAAAATTACTATTTATATGTTGTTTAGAATTGTAAATCATTCAAAAAAGTTGTTTAATATTATAAAAATAATTTGGCCTAAAAAGTCTAATTTATTATACTTATTTTTTTAACGATTTTATTTTAAAATTTATCGGGCCAACCCTATAGTAGATAACTTATAGCATTTAAACTAATAGTCACATTTGATAAATAAAAAAATTAATAGTCATGTTTGATAACTATTTTTCTCACAAATTTAAAGTGTTCTTTTTTTTAAGCCACTTAAATAGTATTTTGATTAAGACAAAAAAACTAGCATTTTGAACTTATAATATTTTCTTCTATTTTACTCTCATTATCTTAATTGAACTTTTTTAAATGTTAATTGAAAATATATATTTTTACATCATTCTGTACTTTTCAACTAGTTCAACAATTAATTTTACTAAACATTTCAAATTAAATTTAACTAGAAGCTATCATATATCATCTATCTTATATGATATATGCTATTTATTATGTTATCTGCTATTTGTTATTTTTGTCCAACAAAACCTATGATTGTTTTATTGACGTTGAGAATATTGAAACGTCTATCGTGATGCACTGTGATTGTTGTTTTTTTTAATAAGCAAATGATAGTATATTAGTTATATTATTATTAGTTTAATTAATGTTTGAACCCTAGTCCTTTCACTCTTTAGTTCAAACAAGTTGCATTATCTAACCTTTAGTGATGGATGATTGTGGTAATTTAAATTTGGATTTGGTGAAGATACTAGTTTTAAGTTGATTTGGGATGAAATTTGTGTTTTATGGTTAAATTGAGATGTTTATGTGTAGGGTAAGGCTATAAGAGAATGAAAGTGTTTATGAATATGATGCATAGATAAGAGATAATTTGAGTATTTTGTGAAGAACATATTGCTCAATTTGCACGATGTGATATTTTGAGTAGTCTTTTGCTTGTGTCCTTCTAATACGAACTTTAAAAAAATCCATAGTTAAGGTTATAATTTCATGTTTGTATGTTTGTATGTATAGTGTAAATTGGAGTCATATTTCAAGACGAAAATGAAAGGGAAGTCAGTAAAGAACCAACAAATTCTAAATCACTAAATTTCAACATAATAAATTGTAACTAAAAAATGAAATAACTAAAATTATGTAATAAAATATGTAGTTAAATTTATAGACGTAGTAATCAAGCAAAAGAAGAAAGAAAAAGTCGAAAACAAAATGAACACAAAGATCAAGATCATCGGTGTTATCATAAACAAAAACTCTAGCAACAAATCCTTTGAATTGTGTGAGGTCAAGTTGAGATTTATAATCCAAACCATTTCAATTGTCTTTCTCTTGTGGTCAACTTTCATAAATACAACAGTCCTACCAAATTTCACATAACTTGTGATATTCAAAATATCACTTGAAAGAGTTAACTTAGCAAAAACCTCAAATTGACAGTAACATTCATATGTTTGGTTTCTCTTTCGTTCACTATGTCATTGGGAATTTCGGGGAATGATCTCTTGGATCACGCACGTAGTGTTGGGTTTTGGGCTCCCTTACTATGTGGAGAAAGGCCCAATATGTGCAAGTCCATGTGTCTCACTTTGCCAAGTGGAGAGAGGTCAGATTAGTGGGCGTGTAAGAGCTGAATTCAGAGAGAGAGAGACAAAGAGAAAAGTGAGAGAGGAAGAGCAAACCCTATTTTCGCATAAAACAGAGTAGCTGCACTAGATTCGCGATTTCTCCTTCGTTCACCGTCGGATCGGGCTGAAATTTGGACAGCGGGTTCGTGACTCGTGGTACTTCATTCTGACCGTTTGGATCGTCAATCAGAGGTCTGAGGTGGGAGAAATTGAACTCGGACAGCAGCAGTTTTTCTGGTTTTTTTTTTTGCTGAACTTTGTTCTCAATTTCATGTTTGTTTTCTCATTGTGTTGGCTGATCGTTGTGCTAGTTACCTTGCTGTTTTTGGCTGGTTACTGAGCACGAATTTGTGCCATATTAGAAACTCTCTTGTACCCATATTTTGATCATAGAGCTCTACTACTGGCTTGGTCCCGTGGTTGTTTACTTCTCACATTGAGAAGGTTTTTCCACGTTAAAAATTATTGTGTCATTTGTGATGATGATTTTAGTTGTTGTGATTATTTGTTGATTGCTCCTCACAGATTCTTGCAAGTTTGGGAAATTGATTATCCGCTGCATATTGCTCTGTTAGAGTTGTTATTGTATTTGTTGTTGAATTTCCCGTCAGAGTGGCATCAGAGCTCTTTGGTTAAGGGGTTGTTTGACTTGTTTGAATGATGGAGGCAAATACAAATAGAATGATTTGTTTGAATGGCACTAATTATCACTTATGGAAGGGAAAAATGAAGGATCTGTTATTTGTGAAGAATTTGCATCTTCCTGTGTTTGCTACTGAGAAGCCAGAATCCAAGACTGATGAGGATTGGAGCTTTGAACATCAGCAGGTCTGTGGTTTTATTCGGCAATATGTAGAAGACAATGTTTATAATCACATTGCTAATGAGGAACATGCAAGATCCTTGTGGAAGAAGATTGAATCTTTGTATGCTTCTAATCAGGGATAATAAGTTGTATTTGTTGAACTCCTTGATGAATTTGAGGTACAAGGAGGACTGATCTATTTCAGATCATATTAAATAATTTCAAGGCTCCTAGATCATTGTCAGGTATGGGTATCAAATTTGATGATGAAGGTTTGGACTATGGCTACTGAATACTCTACCTAGATTCTTGGAAACTTTTCGGGTTCAATTACAAACTCAGCTTCTGATGGTGTGTTCTTTGCAAGTGTATAAGGAAGTGTTCTTGAGGAGATGAGAAGGAAGGCACAAGACTTCATCTCATTCCGAGGTACTTGTCATTTGAGAAAAACAGGGCCGAAGTCAAAGAAAGGAACCGAAAGGAATAGACAGAATAACAGAAGTGCGAGTAGAGAGAACAACAGAAGTAAGTCCAAGTCAGACACAAGAAGTGAGTTGCAATTATTGTCACAAAATGGGCACATACATAGGACTGTTCCCATATGAAAAGGGAGAGCAAAACAATAACAGTAACAAGAGAGATAAGAATCATGATGATGATGACCGTGTTTACTATTGGCACTTGTGATGATCTGATTATTCCCGTGACTATGACAGTCAATCTTGTATCAGATGAGAGCATGTGATTATTGATAAGTGGTGCTACACTGCATGTTACACCAAGGAAGGAGTTCTCACATCTTACACTTCTGGTGACTTTGGAATGTTGAAATGGGTAATGATGGTGTGTCCAAGGTAGTTGGTTTGGTGATCGTTTGTTTGCAGACCAACATGAGTGCAGTTGTTGCTTAGAGGAGTCAAACATGCTCCAGATGTTCGCTTTAATTTGATCTCTGTGCAGATGCTTGATGATGGTGGTTATGAATTCACCTTGGGGGGGGGGGGGTTGTTCAGGAAAATGGAAACTCACAGAGGTAACTTAGTTGTGCCAGAGGGGAGAAAATTAATTTAACGTATTGACCTAAAAAGCATTGGTTGCTAAGACCAGTGGAATGCCATGGATAGGAGGCTTCTTTGTGGCAGCCGCAGGCTTAGTCCATATCAATGAAAAGGGGTGAATTGTTTAGGCTATAAAAGGAGTTACTTCCGGGATTAAAGGTGCAAAGTTGGAGAATGTTCCCTCATTGCAAGGCTGGTAAGCAGACCTAGAGTATCCTTCAAGAAACATCCTTCCTTCAAGGAAGTCAGAGTTGTTGAAGGTGTAATTCCTGATGTTTTGTGGCCCGTTGAAGGTAAAGTCAATTAGTGGTGCGAACTTACTTTGTTAACTTTTATTGATGATTGTTCCAAGAAAGCTTTGGTCTATCTATTGAGAACAAAAGACAAGTTTGGAGAAATTCAAAGAGTTACATTTTATGGTGGAGAGACAGTCATGCAAGAATTGAAATGCATCGTACTGACAATGGTGGTGAGTATTGTGGTCCAGTTGTATGTTTATTGCAAGCAGCACGGTCATCAGACATGAAGACTCCTCAAATACCCACAGCTGAATGGTTTAGCAGAGAGAATGAACAGGACGTTGATTGAAAAGTTAGGTTCATGCTTTCTAAGCAAAGTTGCCTAACATTTGGGGTGAAGCATTGTACATGGCAGTGCCATGTTATTATAATTGAGTCCTTCAGCTGCTTTGAATGCTGAGTGCCAGACAAGATTTGGTTTGGCAAGAATGTCAGAGACATTTGTGTGTCTTCGGTGCATCAGCATATGTGCATGTTCCAAAGGATGAGAGATCCAAGTGATGGGAAACAAACATGCATCTTTATCGGTTATGGTCAGGATGATTGGCTACAAGCTGTTGCATCCAGTTGAGAAGAAAGCTGTTAGAAGCCGTGATGTTGAGTTCATGGAAGACCAAACCATTGAAGACATTGATAAGATGGGATATAGACTAACACACTGAGATTGATAATGGTTTGTCTGATGTTGATCCAGTTCGGCATGCTACACATGATCTGGATACTGCTGAAAATAATGTTCAGAATGATGAGCAACATGGTGATGGGTGATCAAGCAGCTTGGAGATGATTTTGATGTTCCTAATGATGATGCTGAGAAGAACATGGGATGTCACAAGATGAGGATCTTGGTGAGCTCCTGAACCACCTCAAGCTCAGTTTGGAGGTCCACTAGGCAGAGGAGACCATCCACCAGGTATCTTCTGATGACTATGTTACCTTGACTGATGGAGGCGAACCTGAATGTTATGAGAAGCCATGGAGAGTGATGAAAAGAAAAGTGGGTTGGATGCTATGCAGATGAAATGAAGTCTTTGCAGATAATCACACTTTTAATTTGGTGAAACTACCTAGGGAAAGAAGGGTTGGAAAACAGGTGGATCTTCAGAGTGAAGCAAGAAAGCAATTCTACATCTCCAAGATATAAAGCCAGATTAGTTGTGAAAGGTTTCAGACAGAGAAAGGGTGTTGATTTCAATGAGATTTTTTCTCCTGTGGTGAAGATGTCATCCATTAGAACTGTGTTGAGTTTGACTGCTACTCTTGATTTGGAGGTAGAGCAAATGGATGTAAAAACTGCTTTCCTTCATGGTGATTTGGAGGAAGAGATTTACATGAAGCAACATGATGGTTTTCTTGTTAAAGGCAAAGAAGACTATGTGTATAGGCTCAGAAAGAGTCTATATGGTTTGAAGCAGGCCCCGCGTCAGTGGTACAAGAAGTTTGAGTCAGTTATGTGTGAGCAAGGCTACAGGAAGACTACTTCTGATCACTGCGTCTTTGTTAAAAAGTTTGCTGATGATGATTTCATTATCTTGTTATTGTATGTTGATGACATGCTTATTGTTGGGAAAAATATTTCCATGATTAACAGGTTGAAGAAGCAATTGGGCGAGTCATTTGCCATGAAAGACATGGGAGCTGCTAAGCAGATTCTTGGCATAAGAATCATGCGTGACAGGAGCAAGAAGAAACTTTGGCTGTCACAAGAACACTATGTTGAAAGAGTGTTACAGAGGTTCCAGATGGAAAATGCTAAGGCTGTAAGTACTCCTCTTGCTACTCATTTTAAATTGAGTACTAGTCAGAGTCCTACCAATGAAGCTGAAAAGTCAGATATGCAACGAGTTCCTTATGCATCTGCTGTGGGTAGTTTAATGTATGCAATGGTGTGTACAAGGCCTGATATTGCACATGCTGTTGGTACAGTTAGTAGATTTCTGTCTAATCCAGGTAGAGAGCATTGGAATGCTGTGAAATGGATTTTGAGGTATCTTCGTGGTACTACCAGTTTGAGGCTTTGTTTTGGTGGTGATAAGCCTACTCTTGTGGGATATACTGATTCTGATATGGCTGGAGACATTGATTCCAGAAAGTCTACTTCAGGCTACTTGATTAAGCTTGCAGGGGGAGCTGTGGCATGGCAATCCAGATTGCAGAGGTGTGTTGCATTGTCCACTATTGAGGCAGAGTTCATTGCCATTACAGAAGCATGCAAGGAATTGTTATGGTTGAGGAAATTCTTGCAGGAGCTTGGTTTTGTTCAAGATAAGTATTTGCTATTTTGTGATAGTCAAAGTGCAATTCATCTTGGTAAGAATTCAACCTTTCATTCTAGGTCCAAGCACATTGATGTTAGGTATCATTGGATACGTGATGCTTTGGATGCTGGGTTGTTGGAATTGGCCAAGGTTCATACAAATGATAATGGTGCTGATATGATGACCAAGGCATTACGGAGAAGCAAGTTTGAAACTTGTTGTGAGATCGCCGGTTTGGCGGTCACCTCCACATAGTTGTGAGGGGGAGATATGTTGGGTTTTGGGCTCCCTTCCTATGTGGAGAAAGGCCCAATATGTGCAAGTACATGTGTCTCACTTAACCAAGTGGAGAGAGGTCAGATTAATGGGCGTGAAAGAGCTGAATTCAGAGAGAAAGACAAAAGAGAAAAGTGAGAGAGGAAGAGCAAACCCTATTTTCGCATAAAACAGAGCAGCTGCACTAGATTCGCGATTTCTCCTTCGTTCACCGTCGGATCGGGCTGAAATTTGGACAGCAGGTTCGTGACTCGTGGTACTTCATTCTGACCGTTTGGATCGTCAATCAGAGGTCTGGGGTGGGAGAAATTGGACTCGGACAGCAGCAGTTTTTCTGGTTTTTTGCTGAACTTTGTTCTCAATTTCATGTTTGTTTTCTCATTGTGTTGGCTGATTGTTGTGCTGGTTACCTTGCTGTTTTTGGCTGGTTACTGAGCACGAATTTGTGCCATATTAGAAACTCTCTTGTACCCATATTTTGATCATAGTGGAGCTTTATTATTAGCTTGGTCCCGTGGTTGTTTACTTCTCACATTGAGAAGGTTTTTCCACGTTAAAAATTA
>PGWS01027882.1:0-15476 GCA_002896235.1 Cicer reticulatum | reverse complement strand
GCCTTTAACTTCAACCTTGAAACCATTTTCAGTGAGCTTGAAGGAAGAGTAGAATTCTCTTATTAGTTTCGGATAAGTATCAAGAGAGGAGGAGAGAAAGTTTTCAAGACCATGAAATCTCAAATGATCTTGGAAAGTGAATCCGTCTGAATCAAAGTAAGCGAAATCCAGAGTTCTAGCCTCATGGATTTTTCTTTTGAGAAAATCAGATGGAATGGTAGCTTCTGCATCTTTATCCTTAGATAAAGGAGCTTTCTTTGGAGGAGGAGAAGAAATCGTTTTCTTCTTTTTCTGAACCTCCTTCATGGCGTCAACCATGAGCTTTTCAATGGGTGGCTCCTTTCTTTTCTTAGATTTGCCTTGATCAATAGCAGTAGCCTTGCCTTTATCCTTGGAAAGTATCTTGTGAGTGGGAATGGGAACCCGTTTAGACATTATTGGTGGGGGTGAAGGGGTTCGCCCACTAGACGAAGAAGATGGTGAGGGAGTTCAGGTTTGTGTTTGCTTAACATGAGCCATGATTGTGATGAAGTGTGTTTGAATACAGAAAGAAAACCAAGAATGATTGTAAAAACAGAGTAGAGGAATAGCAGAGGAAAAATTGAGAAATCTGGAGAAAGAGTGAGAAGAAATCGATTGGTAAATGTTCATTTTTAAACCTTCAAATGCGTCAATCGATGTCCCAATCGATTAGGTTATCGTTGCTGGGTAAGATCAATCGATTTAGTAATCATTTCATCTAACGGCTAGTAAAAACAGTCACAACGGTTATAACGCTAATCGATTTCCAAATCGATGTCCTTGATTTACTCAATCGATGTCCAAATCGATGTACTTAAAATGAAGAAAAAGAACTAGTCGATTGCCAAATCGACGCTCGGGCAGAGTCTGGAAAACGTTCTGAATGTTGAAGTCTGGGGCCAATATAATCGATGTCCAAATCGATTATTTAAACTAAAAACCAAGCTGGCAATCGATTACCCAATCGATTGAACTGGAAAAACTTTCAAGCACCAGAAACTTCCTGTGATTTGGTACAAGGATCAGATCTCACTAGGATCAATGATCCCTAATTTCATCCTAATATAAAGGAAACTTTCTCTAGGCAAAGCTTTGGTAAAGATGTCAGCCAGCTGTTCAGCTGTGTTAACATATTCAAGCTTAATGATCCCATTTTGAAAGTGGTCCCTTATAAAATGATGCCTTATTTCAATGTGCTTGGTCCTGGAATGCATCACTGGATTCTTATTAATGCTTATTGCACTTGTGTTATCACACAAAATAGGTACTGTCCCTAAATCAACACCAAAATCCGATAAGTGTTTTTTCATCCAAAGAATCTGGGCACAGCAGCTCCCAACTGCAATGTATTCCGCTTCGGTTGTTGATAGTGCAATGCTGGTTTGTTTCTTGCTAAACCAAGACACAAGGGAGTTTCCTAGTAAGTGACAAGTACCAGAGGTACTTTTCCTATCTAGTTTGCATCCGGCAAAGTCTGAATCTGAGTAACCAACTAAAGTACAGGTTGATCCCTTAGGATACCACAAGCCTAAACTCTTAGTCCCTACTAGATATCTGAATATCCTCTCCACTGCACTAAGGTGAGACTCTTTAGGATTTGATTGGTATCTTGCACACATGCAGACACTGAACATGATGTCAGGCCTACTTGCTGCAAGATAGAGCAAAGATCCTATCATACCCCGAAACCTAGTAACATCTACAGGTTTACCTTTCTCATCTTTGTCTAAGTAATTTCCTTGACTCATGGGAGTATCAATGGACTTAAGGTTTTCAAAACTGAATTTCTTTATCAAATCATTACAGTATTTAGTTTGACTAATGAAAATGCCTTGCTTGCTTTGGTTAATTTGAAATCCCAAGAAATAAGATAGTTCACCCATCATTGACATTTCAAATTTACCTTTCATTAAGTTTTCAAAATCTTTGCACAACTTATTGTTTGTAGATCCAAATATTATGTCATCAACATAAACTTGAACAAGCAAGATGTCATTTCCATTTGTCTTTATGAAAAGTGTCTTATCAACATTTCCTCTTGAAAAGTTTTGTTGAATGAGGAAATTGCTGAGCTTCTCATACCAAGCTCTTGGAGCTTGTTTCAACCCATAGAGGGCTTTTGTACACATGATCAGGAAAATCAGGATTTTCAAAACCAGGTGTTTGGCTAACAAAAACTTCCTCTTGTAGATCATCATTGAGAAAGGCACTTTTCACATCCATTTGA
The DNA here is from genome assembly GCA_002896235.1 of Cicer reticulatum. Lineage (NCBI taxonomy): Eukaryota > Viridiplantae > Streptophyta > Magnoliopsida > Fabales > Fabaceae > Cicer > Cicer reticulatum. The sequence goes on along the minus strand of PGWS01027882.1, from coordinate 13,228 downwards.
TAAAGATTAAAGTCCATAATACATGCATAAGCAAGAAGGATTCTAATGGCTTCTAACCTAGCTATAGGGGCATAGGTTTCATCAAATTCTATTCCTTCCTCTTGACTATAACCCTTGGCTACTAACCTAGCTTTGTTTCTGGTTATAACTCCATTTTCATCTAGTTTGTTTCTAAACACCCATCTTGTTCCTATGATGTGCTTACCTTATGGTTTAGGAACTAGGCTCCACACCTTGTTTCTCTCAAACTGGTTTAACTCTTCTTGCATAGCAAGTATGCATTCACTATCTAAAAGAGCTTCCTTAATGTTTTTGGGTTCAATCTGAGATACGAAGGCTGTAAAGTTGCAGAACTATCTAAGGTTCTTCCTTGTTGCAACTCCTTTAGAGATATCCCCTATAATGTTGTCTATGGGGTGGTTTTTGTTGAACTTCTATTCCCTGGGTAAATCACCAGTCCTTATTGGTTCTATACAGTCAGTTCTAGTTGGAGGTACAACTTCAGGTTGTTCTAATGGTTCAGACTCTACAACTTCATCCAAAAAGTCATCAACCATAGGAGGAGTTTTGTTCAAGTTTTCTGCAAATAATTCATCAAACTTTACATGAACTGACTCTTCTATGGTCTTTGTTCTTTTGTTGTAGATTCTATAGACCTTACTGGTTTGAGAGTATCCTAAAAAAATACCTTCATCTGCCTTAGGGTCAAACTTTCCTAGGTGTTCCTTGCCATTGTTCAACACAAAGCACTTACAACCAAAGATTCTAAAGTAGGAAATGTTTGGTTTTCTACCCTTGTACAAATCATAGGGAGTTTTTCTAAGCAGGGGCCTAATGAGAACTATATTGATAACATGTGTGGCTGTACTAATTGCATTTGCCCAAAAGTACTTAGGAAGGTTAGAGTCCTTAAGCATAGTCCTAGCTAACTCTTCTAAGGATCTATTTTTCCTCTCTACAACTCCATTTTGCTGTGGAGTTCTATGAGCAGAATATATGTGTTGTATTCCATGTTGTTCACAGTAGGTTTGAAAAGAATCATTTTGAAATTCACCTCCATGATCACTTTTAATGGATATAATTTTCTGGTCATTCTCATTTTGAACCAAAGTAGCAAATTTCTTAAAAGTTGAGAATGCCTCACTCTTGTGAGCCAGAAAATATGTCCAAGTGAACCTAGAATAGTCATCTACCAACACATATCCATAAAGGTTACCTCCAAAGCTCTTCACTTGAGAGGGACCAAAAAGGTCCATATGTACTAACTGCAAAACCCTATTGGTTTTGACCATATCTATTGGGGGAAAAGAAGTTTTAACTAGTTTACTTCTCTCACAGGAGTAACAAAGCATATCCTTAGTAAACTTCTTGTTAGGGAGACCTATAACTAGCTGTTTACTAACCAGTCTATTCAAATGATCTATATGAATATGCGCTATACGTTTATGCCATAACCAAGTCTCATCTGAATTAGATAACAAACAACATATAGTACTTGGCAAAGAATTAAAATCTAACATATAAATGTTATTAATCCTATCACCAACTAACTTTATGCCTTTGTCATCTTTATGCTCAATTATACAAGATTGTGATGAAAAACTTACCTGGAAGCCTTTATCACATAGTTGGCTTATACTTAGCAGATTGTGTTTTAGTCCTTCTACATACAAGACATTTTTTATTACTGCAATTGACTCATTGCCTATATCACCAATACCAATAATCTTTCCTTTATTGTTGTCACCATATTTGACAAATCCTCCATCCTTTAATGTCAGAGACAAGAATTTTGACTTGTCTCCTGTCATGTGCTTTGAGCATCCACTATCCAGGTACCAAGAATGCCTATTGGATGTCAAGCACACATGCAATACACAATCAGAATTTGATTTTAGGTCCCCAATTTAAATTGGGTCCTGGAAGGTCAGTTTCAAACATTTGTTTCTTCGCTATCCAAACTTGCTTCCATCCTCTATTGGCTAGTTTTTAAATTTGCAATTTGAAACAAAATGTCCCTTTCTGCAACAGAAGTGACATGTACCATCAAAGGGTGAATGTTTGTTTGGTTTAGTAAAGATGTCATACATATTCCTCGAAATAACATATTTCTGACTATGTTTGACATTTCTGGTTTGCATATAACCAATACCACATCTAGTGTTATTCCTTTTAACATGCATATTGGGTTTATATCCTAGACCAGATTTTTCATTAACATGTCTCTGGTTGCTAAGTATGACATTCAGTTTATCTTCACTACTAGCAAACTTCAATAAATCAGATTTTAATGATGCAACATTTTTTTCAAGTTCAATGCATCTTGCAGATTTGTCATGTGAATCCTTTTTCAGTTGTTCATACAAATCCTCAATTTTCTTATGATCATTTTTCATTTGCTCAAGCATTTTCTTTGTACTTATCAACTGTTTAATAGAATTCACATACTCATCATGCAGTTTATTGAAAGCTTCTTGTAGTTCATCATAAGATGGATTAGATTGAGAGTTTACCTCATTTTCAGATTCTGAGTCTGTGTTTAGCCATAAAGAATTAAATTTTGCTTAATTCTATCTTCTGAAGAGGTAGAAAGATTCTTCGTTGTTCATTCCGATGCAACATATGCTTTTCTGGTCTCCTTAGATTTTTGTAGCGTGCTATTTTTGTGCTTAGCAACTTGTAACCTCAAGACTTTTATGTGACCTGTTTTAACGCAACTCATAACAAGGTGATTGTCTTGTTGTCATACTCTTAGAACTGGATGGTCTTTCTGAATTTGTGTCTTTCTTTTTAAGTTTTTTTTAAACTTTTTGACAAGTAAACAATCTCAGGCTCTTCATTAGCTCAACTGCTTGATTCATCTGAGGAGACTTGTCTTGTTCAGTTTTTTTGATTGATGCATTTGGGCTTTCAAAGATAATCCTATTTCTTGTTTCACTTTTGTTAACTTGTTCTGACTCACATCCTACCTGTGCAATTCCATTTTCATGACTCACCCTGAGACTTTCCAAACAGTGTTGCAATAGTCATAGGTATGCAATGTCTTTGACTCAGCAATGGCTGTTATTTTGGGCTGCATTCTTGTTAAACACTCATATGACTTTTCCTATTGCTACTTCATTATCATTAACTTTTCTAGAGCATTGTAGGTTGATTGATAATGTGTAGTTGAACGCTTGTTTGCAGGTCTTTTATTGGAATCATCTGCTCATTGCTAAATCAATTCATATTCATGCATGGGTGTATTGACTACGAGCTCTTTTCATACTATATGTGGTTTCCTTCATGTGTCCTGTTGGAAGAGTGTCCCACATCTCTTTGCAGTCTTGCAGTTTGAGACCCTGAAAAATTCATCAGCTGATAATGCAGAGGTTTATTATGTTCTTAGCCTTAGCATTATATCCTACCTTCTTCTTATCATCCTCAGACCATTCAGATCTGGGTTTAGGGATTAGTGATCACACAGTCCCAGCAATTGAAGGTATGTGGGTCATTTTCTACATCATCTAGAATATCAAAACTACCACTTAGCCTCTAGAAATATTAACATCCTATGTTCCCAATACATGTATGCAGCTCCATTGAAGGCAGGGGGCCTTGCAAGTGAAGCACCTTCTCTAGAATTCAACTGAGGCCATGTTTTCTTTTATGAGTGTTACTCTAAAATAAGTTAGGCTCTGGATGCCATTGTATGTAAATAATGTTACCTCTATAGTCTAAAATATATGACAGTTTAAAACAAATTGATATCATTTTAATAAAAGAACACTTTATTAAACTCTCATGATCAATTCAAGGTCCCAAGGAGTTGATTCTAAGTGAAGGCTCTACACTTACATGTATTTGACTAACTACATAGTCTAGGATTATACAGTAATGTTCTACGGATTTCCAAGATACATGCATGCCAATTACTCGTTCAAACGATATTAATGAAACAGAATATGTCTAGCATGCAATCAAGATTAAGCATTACAATCATACAATGAAAATAAGAGTAAGGTTAGAGAATGGTGCACCGCAATTTTATCCTGGTTCAGATCGTCAATAGACGACCTCATCTAGTCGAAAACAAAACGATTTCGGCCTTTTTCCAATAGAGTATTATCAGAGTGTTACAGATGTTCCAGCTCGCTCAGCCTATCAATCTTAATCTACCTCTCTTCTCTCTATTCTATCGCAGCAACTGTATCCCAGAGTTTATCTCTAAACTCTTCTCAAGATCACAGTAAAGTTTCTTCTTGATGAGCCCTCGTCACCAAAGAAGATAACCTACCAGTAGTTCACCAACTGGATTACCACAGTTTACTTTCTTACAAAACTTTTTTACAGAAAGCATAAAGATGTACGTAATTATGTCAATGTATATCTCACATAAAAGAGAGATTGTTGTCATTTGAGTGTTGTGAGATCATTCTCTTTTATCTCTAAGAAGTCTCTTTTCAGCTCTCTTTTGATTATAATAATCGTTGGTTTTTGGATTTTGAAAATAGTAATAGTCAAGAATGTTATCAAAGGTTCTTAAGTTATTATGAGAAAAAGATTGAAAAACTGTTTATATAGTTCTGCAAAACAACTGATAAATCGATTATCTACCAATCGATTCATTAATGTGATAAAGCAGCTTAAGGTCGATTTCCAATCGATTATATCGAACAGTCTTGTTTTTTTTTGATCTTGAAACTATATAATAACCAAATCGATTAACCTAATTGATTATTAAATGCATCTTTCAGGAAAACTATGTGTAGTTTATATATGAATCGATTGCATAATCGATGTCAGCGGTTGTTTTGTTCTAACAACGAGATCAAAAACATACGATTACGTAGATCGATTCAGTAAAGTCACATAATCGATGCATTACTACACATATAATCAATTTGGCCATATATACTAAGAGTCCCTGTAACTTTCAAAAAATTGTTTCAATCGATTTGCCAATCGATTGTGGTTTAAAATAGGATTTAGTTTTATCTTCAATGTAAAGCAACGTGCCATATACGATTTGGTAGTATGTTTGCTGAGAAATGAATCTTACCAGTTGGTTCAACTCAATCGATTTCCAAATCTATTGATACCAATACCTGTCATAATTGAATTTTTCACATGGATTGTACAATTCGATTGTGTTTGTCACAGACCATGTTAATTTTGAAAACTTATTTACATAATCGATTTGCCAATCGATTAGTGTGCTACATGGGTTGCCCTGTGACTTGTTCCAATCGATTTGTCAATCGATATATTCAATTAGCTTCAGTCTTTGTGATTTTAACAATCGATGTGTGCAATCGATTAGTATGCTAAAACGGCTTCTCTCTGACTTGCACAATTTTTATCACTGATTGTGCCAGTCGATTGCCTAATCGATTGTTTAATCATAGACTGTATGTTTTATACAACCCTTTTACAGAATCGATTGCTTAATCGAATTTTCTCAATAAAATATTCTAACTTTGTTGATTCCTTGAGTTCCAAGCAATTGTCTCAAGTATGTAGGGTTGAGTTGTTGTTCCTGCAATCTACTCAGTTAAAATGTAGATTTATCATATGATAGTATGAACATTGTATGTTTGTTAATTATGTCAAAATTAGATTAAGAGGACTAAAGGTCCAACAATCTCAATAGCATTGTTCTCTGACATCAATAAAATGTACTAATTTTATCCATTTAATACTTCTCGCTCACCTCAAACATACACTTACTTGAACTATTAGAGGGACTTGTAGGTACCACCCACCTAAGCCTTCCTCCTTGTCTCGTCTTGATTAGTTTCTTATCTTATTTTATTTTTATATACCTAATTCCTCAATTTACATTTTTTAAGCTAAAAGTATATTAAAATAATTCACATTTAATTAATAAATTATTATCTATATAAAAGAGTTATAGATGTGGGTCGTAGCAAGTCTATACATTGTGGGAATTGCAATTTTCTATTGTCACCTACATATATCATACCATGAAATCGACCAGTCACATGTTACCTTAGTTTCAATAGTGGACAAATAGCCCATCAAGTTATTATTGACATAACTCGGTTCTCCGACATCACCAACCGTAAAAATCTAATGATTTAACGAATAGAATTTAACAAACTTAACATAAAAATGGGTTTGATATAAAAAGGTAATAATTAAAGGAAAATTAGTTCCTCAAGAATTAATCAGTGGAAAATAGATGTCTTCAAGAACCAACGAGTGGAAATCTAGAAATTAGATAACAAGGATAATATAAGTATGAAAATAAGATGCTTAAAGGTAAATCATATATTTGGAAAAAATGGAACTCTTACCAATTTTGGAATAAATTCATAGTGATTCCTTATAAAGGAAAATATCTCTCCTTTAGTTAGGAGATTGTCATGGAAAGCTTATGTTCAAGAGGATTTGATGTTCTTGGAAAGATTTGAGGTGATGGAAAGCTTTATGTTCAAGAGCATTTGATGTTCTTGGAAGATTTGATGTCAAGAGGATTTGGATGTTCAAGAAGGATAGATTTTTGTTATTCTCAAGATAAAAGTTTTGAGAGAGAAATGGGCAAAAAAAAATCTTATTCAAAGGTTAATTTAGTAAAAGTTATATCTAACTTTAACATCTAAACTTAAAATTATGTTATTTTAAGTTTGCGAAGTTAATTTTTATTATTTTTACGATTATATTATTTGATATAACTTTATGTGCATCACAGAAGTTATTATTTTTTTATTTTTGTATGTATGTTAATAATACAACACCCAATAATTAATAAAATTAATTTAATAAATTTTTATTCTCTTTTTTCATTTATAATTTCTTCTTAATTATGTGAAATATCAAAGTATAACAAATTAGTTTAACCGGATGAGTAGTAAATTATCCTGTGTTTGGAGATATATCCCCATAGGGAAAAACTACTCCACACTTGGAAAGAATTATGTGATTTGCTAATTTAATTCATGAAGGATGATTTTTTATTCAATGATTTATTTATTTTTTAATTAATTTAGGGTATTATTTCTCGATAAAAAAGGGTAGGAGAATGTTCAAATAATGCTGAATAAGACAGTAGGAAAATTCAGAAAAAAGATAAAATAAAAATTTAAAAAAATAAAAAACAAAAGGAAAGATGATTTATGTGGAAATATCGATTTCTTCATATTTGGACTTATTAGAGGTTGTGGAAGGAAGTGCCGTGTGGATCGATGATGTTGACAAAAAAGATTTCCATGGCCCACATAAACGATGTGTCCCGGCTGCATGTTTGAATAGAATACATTCTTTCTCATTTGTTCTAAATCAAAGTTCATAACCATCTTGTCCTTTTGGTGACATATATAGTAACTTAGTTAGGACTTTGAAAGCTTAATTATACTCTTTGCCTGCTAAAATTACTTCCTTCATGTCCTCTTTTTTTTACAAGAGAATGTTAGATTAAATTTGGTTAAACAAAACTTATGTATTGATTCATATATATGATTAGATACATAACTTTGGATTCTTATAAATTGAATTGAAGAGGTCTTTTCCTTCCTTTTTTTTAAAATTACAATTTTTTATTTTTATTTTAAAAGTGTTATTATTGTAGCTTAGGTTTACTAATAAATTTTTGATTTGATATTAATTTATCAAATTCAACGACTAATGAGTAGTTTAATCAGTCAAATTTATAAATTTAATATGTTATGAAAAATTAGTCTAACCAGTCAATTCAAGTGGTTGAATCGTGAAAGAATATTTGTAAACTCTTATTAACAAATTATACAATAATTTTATTTATAAAGGAAATAATGATTTCAAAAAATAATTTCAACAACATTTGAAGGAGTGAAATTGCGTCAAAGTCACAATTACTTAGATTAAATAACTTTTACAAAATAATCATGTACAATAGCAAATGAATAATGCTAGTGCTACATTGAAAATTCAAGTTTAAGGATTCGAGTGATACAATAGTTCAATATAAGTTGTCCACAATTAGATAATTCAAACGTCCATATGTTATGCACTCGAAAATAAGAGTTAGTTCGAGCCTACAAGTAGGATATTTAACAAAGCTAGAATAGAAAAGTCTTGAAATATGTAGTAATTTGCGCTTGAAAAGAACAAGATGCTCAAGTCGAAAACAAGACAAATACAAGAGACAATTGGAAAACTTGTAAAAGAAGTTTCAAGTTAGTTAAGGAAGTGTAAGTTGGCAAATAGTAAATAAGACACGTGTCACACATTGATGTAGGTGAGCCCTTATTCATTATCTATTAATTAGGGGATCATGTTCGTATTTTAGAAATTTACCTACAAGATACAATATCCGTTATTATAGAATTATCAAGTTTGTCATAGCTATTCGAAGAATGTATGTACGCTATTTAATTAATAAAATTCATTACTTTTATTGCATCTTATAATAGTCTAATTCTGAATTTTTGGTTTTGCTATATTTAGTATATATTATGCACATTTGCATGTTTGTGTTCATTAAGTCAAACAATAATCAGTAAACTTATCAACTTATGACTGCTAAAGAATTTAATTCTATTCTAGATTGATCATTGAATTAATTTGTTTGAGTGATAAAATTTGCTATCAACAACTAGCACCATAATTTTAACATATTTTCTTTAATTGGTTAAAATACACGTGAGTTTCACTAAATTTATATGAGACATATATTTTAGAGAAAGACTATATATAAATTAAACACTTGATAGATTTAGACATTAAAGATGAATTTATAGTATAAATAATATCAACATATAACACTAAAGTTCAATTAAAACTTCAGACAAAAATGTGGTTAGACTAGATGACTCAAATTAAATATTATGAGAGAAGTATATAATTACTTAAAACACACCTTAAATATAACAGGTTTTCTTATTTTTTTTAGATGTGGATAAATTTATCCAATATCAAATGAAAATGTAACAAGTAAATAAATTTATAAAATGAACACACATGAATTTATAGATATTACTTATACATTTACTGTATTTAGTTAATTTTTCAAAAGGTAAACCTAAACTTTACCAAATATAAATAAAATAAATGAATAAAAAATAAATAAAAATAAAATTAGTTTTATCAAAAGAAAAATTAATTTTAAATGAAGCTGTGATGACAAGAACAGAGTAAGGAACAAGAAGAAATAATTAAAATGAACTTAATTGTACTATTGGTTATATCAAGTGTGTAATTTATTTTAGTTCCTGAATTAGTTTTGTTTAAATTTTTTCTCAATTATTTCGAAAAGTTTTACCTCGGTTTTCCTCTAGTTAAAATATATAATCTACTAAACATGTTTTTCCTGTAACATCAAAATCTCTATAACATGAACAAGGTAAAACAATTTAATATTTTTTTTTATCTTACACGGTAAACAATTTTCATCAATTATCTTCTCTACTTAAATTATATTTATTTTTTTGAAATTTGTTATATTTTCATTGCCAACATGTTAAAAATGATTTACTCTTATTCTAAATAAAATTTGAAATTTTGAGAGTTTTAATTAAATGAAATGGGTGTAAAAGTAATTGCAGGATTGAAAATGGAAGAACTAAAATCTCTAAAATATTACCAAGAATCAAAGTCGAACATAGTCCACGTAAAGTAGTGAAAAGTGTAGTTAAATTTTGAATAATTATTAAAACTAATTTAATTTACTACATACATAAATACTAGAGTTTTTTGTTGTCAAACTATTATATATTAATATCTCTGTCAAAACTTGATATATATTGAATTTCACTGTGGGCAAACCCACTCCAAATTGGACTTAATAGATATAACCCACGTAGGCAGGCCCAAACAAGCTAACAAATAAAAATTAAAATGGTCATGGAGTTTTGTCCAGGCACCCCCCAATTTTACTTGCCACCCCCCAGTCATGATTAAAAGACTATTTTACCCTCCATCTCATATATAAAAACCAAAAAAAAAATTTACCCCACATTTTTTCACCAAGTCATTCGAAAATTTTCAAATATCCGATCCAGATTCAACCCAACCTTCGAAGATCTGAAAGATTCGAAAGCAAAAGTAAGTTTATTTTCGAAACTTTGCAATTTAAATTTGAAACTTTCGAAATGCACCCTCGAAGATTTGGAAGATTCGAAACACAAGAAACTTTCGAAAGTTTACTTGAATTTGAAATCTTCGAAAATGCAATCCTCGAATATTTTGAAATATTCGAAACAAGAAATTTCGAAAAGTTTACTTGAATTTGAAATCTTCGAAATGCAAGAGCCAGGGAAACTTTCGAAAGGCCTGGAAAATGTTCGAAGTTGAGGGAAAGTTTCGAAGGTTCTGGGAAAGTTCTTCGAAATACTATTCCGAAAGTTTGGATTCCTACAAAGTTTCGAAACATACTTTAAATATATATTATATTATAATTTTTCTTGAAACTAACTAGGGAATATTATATTTATATATTTGTTTATCTGGATTATACGTTGGGAAACATTATTCTATATATTGTTACATATGATTCTTATTATTGTCTTTCATAATTTTTTATAAGTATTTATATATTTATAATGTTGCAGTGCCTAGGTGAGAGGTGCCTTTCAGCCAAATTATTCGCAACATTATAGGTGGTGATAGAGGTGGTGATGGTGCAGAGAGATTCACACCAACGAACATCAAATAGACGACGAAACGAAGCAAATTCGTCAAATTAGGCATCGTCGTCGAAGACAAAGACAATCCATGATGATGTCCAGCTGAGCCTCAGATGGAGGAGGATGTCCGTGAGCCTCAGATGGAGGTAGGATGTCCCTGAGCCTCAGATGTAGGAGGATGTCCCTGAGCCTCAGTTGGAGGAGGATGTCCCTGAGCCTCAGATGGAACATGCTGATGATGTGGATTTCCCGGAGGACCGATGTTGAGACATGTGTTGACACAGTATGAGCACCACGTGGCTCGCGGCTATGGGAAGGAGAGGTATATTTTCAATTTGAGGCATTTTAAGTCTATTAATTTCAATGGTTATTGAAATATATTTTATTCAATTTATATATTTAATTGTTTATTTAAATTTATATATTAATTATTAAATTAAGTTTATTTAATTAATTGTTTAGTTAAATTTATATATATAATAATTGTTTAGTTAAATTTTATATAATTAATTTTTAGTTAAATTATTTATTCAAATATTTGTTTAAGTTGATTTAATTATTTGTTGAGAGTAAATATATATTATTGAATTATTTATCTATTTAATTAATTGTTTATTTAAATTTATTTATTTATTAATTTAGGTTATTAATTAAGTTTACTTTATTTGTTGTTTTATTTAAATTATATTATTCAATTATTCTGTTTAAGTTGATTTAATTAATTTTTATTTAAATATATTTATTTAATTAATTGTTTATTTAAATTTATTTATTCAATTAATTGGTTTAAGTTGATTCAATTATTTGTTTAAGTTATTTAATTAATTAATTAATTACTTTGTAATTACTCGCAGGATCGTGGACCGGTTAAAGGTCATTACTCTGGATTTGAAGTTGGAAGAAGTTTTCCGAAGTTCCTGTGCCACATCCTGTAGAGCAATGGATTCGGGAATCTGGGCTGCTACCTCTGTCTTCGGCCTACCTCACTATTGGTTGATGCTGGTCTGGTCTCAGCATTTTGAAAGATGGCATCAGGGAGACCAGCTCATTTCATTTGCCATTATTGAGAGATGGACTATTACTTAGACGCGTCCGCGACTCTCCTTCACATATCACCTCAATGGTAAAATTTTTTGATCACCTGTGAATATGAAACACTAATAATGCTGCTAGAGCTGCACATGAGTACTTTAGGTGCAACTTGGGAGGAATCTCTAGCTGAGATTAATTTTAATAAATGTGCCCAATATAGATTGCAATGGTTGCGTGACTATATATAGTCGTCTCATTCAAACTAACCAGTTTGAGTGTGCGGCTATAACGTATCTATTGCATTTAGTTGGCAGCACAATTTTCGCTGATAAACGCATACGCGTGTGGAGGCGAAATACAATTAGTTTATTTTTATTGATTTAGATCGTTGTCGACACTATTCGTATGGGCTGCTGCGGCATTTGGTTTTCCTTTATGATCAACATGGGAGATGGGGCTGTCCACGACACTCGACAGTTTCGGAGGTTACATGACCCTTTACAGGTAATATTTTTATTTAATTATTTTATTTATTAAGTTGTATTATTTACTTATGTATTTAAATTTAAGTTGTATTATGTTACTTATAGGTGCATGTGCTGGATCTACGAAACACTCCCTAGGATCTGTAAGCGGGATGCGACTTAGAGGTGCGGTTCGCTGCACATCTTCCAAGAGCATGTAGGTGGGATTGCAAAACATGCTGTTGAGGTGGATTAGTGTGACCCTATCGTCCAGAGACTTGATGCTTTGTGCTGAGGATGTACTGTTTATACACCATATGATGATTGATCCGAGCTTATTCATTCGTTTGAAGATATATTACGATGTTCTCTGGTTATCTTCGATGTGGTGGAGTCTCAGTCCTATATTTGCCGTGAGCGATGTCTTCGACAATTTGTCCGTATTCAGTGCATACCGTCTGATGTTCCTTCCCAGGCCCGCCAGTATAGATTGGGTGTGCTAGACTACTAGTGCAGTCCATCTTGTATCGGTGTTTCCTGGAGGCTATATCATGGTGTTGGCTGAATTTTCCTGAGAGGTCACTAGAGGACTATTATCCATGGAACACATGTCTGTGTCACATCCTCTGATCATTCCTCGGTCTACTGCACATGCGGGTACATCCTCCTGACCATCCATAAATCTGACCATCCATGCTGACCTCATCATCATCTGCATGCACATGTGGGTACATCATCGTACTGCACATGTTGGTCGCGTCATCTTCTGACCGAGATCGTAGAAACAGCTGAGCTTGTACGTGAGGCATTAATTTGGTAGAGCCGTTTAGTGAAATTCATGAGATTTTAATGTCTTATGTACGATGTTTAGTAATTTGATATATTTTGTGTTATGTGTTATGTACTGTAATTTGAGATATTTTGGGATTATGTGATATGCTTAGTGATTATGTGATATTTTGTGATTATTGTGTTATGTGTTATGTTAATCTTCATTTATTTTAAGTTAATTCATAATAAAAGATACTGAAAATGATAAAACAAGATATTATAATAATCCATAAACAGTGATACACAACATATTCTAATCTTCATTTAATGAAATACAAGATGATCTGATAAATGATG
>PGWS01027869.1:0-10975 GCA_002896235.1 Cicer reticulatum | reverse complement strand
TCTGTGTTTAAGACTGACCCCCCAGGACCCAATTGAATTGGGTACTAGATCCAAAAATAATTATATTCTTGCAGGTGTACTTGACATCCACCAAGCAAAGATTGATATTTGAAAGTGGATGCTCAGGACACGTGAAATGAGCAAGTATGAGAATCTTGTCTTTAACATAAATGAAGTTAAATGAAGAAAGATTGGTCAACCAGTTTGTATTGATGACAGAGAAAAGAGTCAATGGCAGTTAATCAGAAAAGTTTTTTTTGTTTAAATCGATTGATTATTCGATTTGCGAGTTTGTTCTTGTTTGTTTAAAGCATCGATTGTGGAATCGATTGGTTTAGCCCCAGGATTTCAATATTTCAGGAAATTTTTTCTTAAATATCCGAGCGTCGATTGGGACATCGACTAATGCAGCAATCAACATTAAGACAACCGATTTGGGAATCGATTAAGTAACACGGGAAAAATCGATGTGGACATCGATTGGTAATATGACCGTTGCTAACCTTTTTACTAGCCGTTGAACATTCATAATTACACAATCGATTAAGGATTCGGCGTAACGTAACCCAATCGATTTGGAAATCGATTGACAAGGGTAAAAGTATAAAAAAGTAAAGGACAAAATCGACTTCTTCATCTCAGGTTTCTCAGATTTTCACAGATTTTCCAAGATTTAATTTCAGTTTTTCACTCTATCTGCTTCACTTTTTCTGCATCTTCATAAGTTTGTTCATTCTATCTACACTCTACCTACATTCAATCTATTTTGTTTTGCGATCATGGCTCGTGTGAAACAAACTCAAGCCCGTACTCCATCTCCATCATCTTCTTCCACCAGTGAAACTCCTTCACCGCCACCTACTGTGTCTAAGAGAATTTCAATTCCTACGCATAAAATCCTTGCCAAGGACAAGGGCAAGCAACCTGCACTTAATCAAGAGATTTCCAAGAAGAAAAAGAAGCCGGTTACATCACCCCTAGCTAAGGAAAACTCCAGCACCTAAAGATAAGGATGTAGAAGTTACCATTCCAGCAGAGTTTCTTAAACGGAAAATTCATGAAGGCAGAACCCTGGACTTTGGTTTCTTTGATACAGAAGGCTTCACATTCCAAGATCATCTGAGATTTCATGGTCTTGAAGGTTTTCTTTCATCTACTTTGGACAGCTATCCGAAACTGATACGGGAATTTTACGCAAACTTCAAGCTCACTGATGACGGATTCAAAACTCAGGTTAAAGGTAAAAAGTTATCAATGTCTTTGAAGATTTTGCTGAGTTGACAGGATTTGCCATTTCACGGAACATCAATAGACGGCAGTTCTGATGCGGATGAAGCTGACGAAGGATGGGAAGCATCGCTGGACAGGCACACGGCAGTGAAAGATATTATGATTGATGGTTTTGTGGAAACCATCTCATTGCCAATTGGTCAGATGAAGGTACAGCAACGCATGCTCATGTATACATTAACAAGAATGCTTGTACCTCGATCAGGAAATTCACGCGGTTTGTTCAAAAGCTTGATATTATTCTGTTTATGGGATTGTCCAAGGAGCTTAAGATGAGTTGGACGTGGATTGTGCTAAGGCACATGTTGGAAGCTTCACACAAGTAAGCTCATGTTGCCTTATCCGCAGTTGGTTACAAAGGTTCTCAAGCACTTCAAGTATCGTTTTTGAATGAAGAATCTGCAAAGACAACACTCATCTTCGGCGAAGCAATTGTGAATCAGATGAAAACTGAAGAAAGTAGATAGTATTTGGATTAGACCAATGCCAAATGTTGAACCAAACTCCTCCACAAGCCTCTGAATCAGCAGCTGAGACTCCTGCATATGTTGCAAAACTGATGGAAATTATGGCAGCTCAGATGGAACACAACGCCAAAATACTAGAGTCTAATGCAAGGATGGAAGCTACTTTGACATCCATCCAAACATCCCTGAAATCAGTTGTTCAGGATGTTGCTGCAATTCAAGCGCACCTAGGTCTCAAGCTATCTTTTGAAGACATAGCGCATATTGGTTGACAAGCAACTGAGGAACCACAGCCAGATCCTCTAGATCGGTCTGCGACTCACGGTGAGGAGACACCTGCTGAGGGTAATACAGCGGTCTCTACCTCTCCCCTAGATGATAGTGAGAACCAGCCCTCTTTAGGAGATTAGATGGTCATTCCTTATTTGTGATGTCTTATTTTGTTTGTTTTGCTGCTTTGCTGTTTTATGTTTTATTAATAATATATATGTATGAGCAAATTTATTAATTGTTATCATATAAATATTGCCATACTACATCTGTTGCATATCTGCTTGTTTGATCTGATGCACTGCACATGTTGTTAAATTCAGTTATCTTAATCAACTGACATGCTCAGTGATTGCTCTGATATTTTTTTTGTTCTGATCTGATATACAAGTTATGTGATTTCAATTCCTATGCTTATGTTCTTTTAACATTAGGGGGAGGTATTGTTTTCTGCCTTTTTGCCTTAATTGACAAAGGGGGAGAAAAAATTATAACTTGATAACTTGATAATATGCTTGTTGTTGCATTATTAAGGGGGAGAATCTGATGTTCTGATGATGTTTTTTTTGCGCTGATACTTAATAATGTAATAATACTCATGCTGATTTGACACATGCTCTGATGCTCTGATCTGGTACATATTTAATACTATAAATTGGTTTCTTTGGTGTGATTTTGAAATGGTTTGATTTGCTCAAGTTAAAATTGTATGATTGTCAATTATGCCAAAAAGGGGAGATTGTTGGACTTTAGTCCTTTGAATCCTAATTTTGACATAATTAACAACATACAATATTCATACTTAATATGATAAATCTAATATTTCAATTGAGCAAAAATTTCAGGAACACCAATTCAATCACACACACTTGTATCAAATTGCTTGGAACACAAGAAATCAACAAAAGTTGAATTCTGACTATGTAAATCGATTGGGAAATCGATTTCATAACAAGGGTGTAAGGAAATCTTAAGTGTTTGTAAATGTGAAATCGATTAGGCAATCGATTAGCTTAATTAAACATGAAAACTGCACAAGTCAGTAGCACCCTGATTTGGAGGGTAATCGATTGGCACATCGATTGAACATTTCACAAATTAAACCTGATGGTAACACATCGATTGGTAAATCGATTGGATAAGTCACAGTAGCACTCCAGTGCTGAGGGAATCGATTGGCAAATCGATTGACAAAGTATCATTTGAAAAATGACCTCACCTGTGACAAATACAATCGATTGGACAATCTATTGTTGAAAATTTTCAATTCTGATATAGTTTGGTTGCAATCTATTGGGAAATCGATTGAACTAAACACCAGGTAAGAACTTTTCAGGAACATGCTACCAAAACGATTGACAAGTCGATTGACATCAAATAACTGAGTCACTGTTTGGAATTAAATCGATTGGGAAATCGATTGACATTAAAACTGAGTCACTGTTTTGAATCAAATCGATTGACGAATCGATTGACATCAAGAAACTGAGCCACTGTTTTGAACCCAATCGATTGGCAAATCGATTGAAATAAACTTTTTGAAAACACAGTGAACTCTGAGATTGTGACCAAATCGACTCTGTGTTTTTTGTACATCGACTCTGAGATTGGGACAAGCGATTGAGTAATCGATTGCAATTACTTTTATTGAAACAGTTTTCCAGCAATCGATTAGGCAATCGATTCCAGCAAGTCTGAACATGTTTTACTGAAAAGTGGTTTTAAAAGAATCGATTGGTAAATCGATTAGCTTATATGGTTTCAAGATTAAAGAAAAACAAGACTCGCGAAATCGATTGGCAAATCGATTAAGCATGTGTTTTTAACTTTAATAAATCGATTGGGAAATCGATTTAGCAGTTGTTTTTCAGAAAACTATATAAACTGTCTTTCAATCTTTTTCTAAGAAGAACTTTGATCATAACGTTTCACTTTTCTAAGAACTCAAGATAACTTTGATTACAGATCAACATACACTTTGTTAACAAATCTGATACTGCTTTTTCAGATCAAGAAAAAGGATCATCCATATTCATTGAGAAAGAAAAGAAAAAGTAATCTTGAGAGCAAAGACAATTGTCCTCATGAACAACCATTGAATATCCAGATTCGTGAGAAGACTTTGATCAAGATTGAAGACTTTTGTTTTGTACTTCTTTTATTCATTCTGTAACAATACTTTGAAACGAAAACGAGCGCGAAAAAACCCAGCTAGAAACTGGTGGCTACTTTCTTGGGTGAGAGGTCTCAACAAGAAAGAGTCGTACTTTGATTTTGTGTTAGGCTGCCGATTGTCTACAAGGATCAAAGGGTTGATAGAAAGCCAGCTAGAAACTGGTGGCTACTTTCTTGGGTGAGAGTGCTCAACAAGAAAGAGTTGCACTGTGATTCTGTGTTAGATTGACGAGTATCTACAAGGATCAGAGGGTGATCAATAGGAAAGAGATCATTAAGATAGATAGGTTTCGGGGAGAAACTGGACAATCTGTGTAATTGATTCTTTCTATTGAAGGAGAAGAAAATCTGAAATCCGATTGGATTTTCAGGACTGGACGTAGGTTGTCGTTGAACAACCGAACCAGGATAAATCTCTGTGTCTTCTTCTCTAACTCTCTCTCTTTAATTTTCTATATTGCTAACTTTGCATGCCTCAAAATTTAAATTCCGCTGTGCACTTGATGCTGATTAATTTTGTAACGAAAACTGATATATTTTCTGTTATTGCGAGGTCACTGATATCAACAATTGGTATCAGAGCTTAACTTCTTGAGAGGTAACACTTATAAGAAGATGGCCTCGACTGACGTTCTGGAGAAGGCGCTTCGTTAGCACGTCCACCAGCTTTCAACGGTACAGCCTACATGTACTGGAAGCAAAGAATGCTAATATTCCTGGAAGCAAGTGGCATAGACATCCTTGACGCTGTGGAAAACGGTCCATACATTCCCAAGATTGCAGGAACTAACGACTCAATGATTCTCAAGCCTAGAGCCGACTGGTCCGATGAAGACAAAAAGAAGGTTGGTTTCAATGCGAAGGCGAAGAACATCATCACGTCCGCCCTATGTGCAGAAGAGTTCTTTAGAGTGTCCAATTGCAAGTCAGCAAAGAGATGTGGGACATCCTTCAAGAAACGCACGAAGGAACTACTGATGTTAAGAGAGCTCGCGTGAATACGCTCATGCACGAATATGAATTATTTAGCATGAAGAAAGAAGAGTCAATCAGTGATTTGCAAACCAGATTCACACACATTGTTAACAACCTGCATGCACTAGGAAAACATGTGGATAATGAACAGCAGATTGGAAAAATAATGAGATGTCTAACCAGAGAATGGCAGTCAAAGATAACAGCCATAGCAGAATCTAAAGATCAAGCAAAGATGACGACTGCAACTTTATTTGGTAAATTGAGGGAACATGAAATGGAATTACATCGGCTGGACGAATCATAAATGGAAAGCAGGAAAAAGAAAGGATTATGCTTGAAAGTACAAACCCAGCAATCTAAACCTGAATCCGATAGCTACTCAGATGGATCCAGTAGTGAAAATGAAGAGACTGAAATCGAATCACTTGTCAAGAAATTTAAGAAGTTTCTGAAGAAGAAAGATAACAAATTCAGAAAACCATCCAGCTCTAAGACTAGTGACATCAAGACAGTTACATGCTATGAATGTGGTAAGATTGGTCACATAAAGTCGGAATGCTACAAACTGCAGAACAAGACTAGAGCTACAAAATCAAAAGGCAAGGAACCAGTCACCAAAACCAGAAAAGCATATATTGCATGGAGTGACAACGATAACGATGAGTCCTCTGCCTCTTCGGATGAAGAAGAAGTGAATTTATGTCTCATGGCTCACACTAATTCAGAATCTGACAGTGAGGTTAGTTCGCAATTTAATCCAACATATGATGAGCTACAAGAAGCTTTCAATGAATTGCATGATGATTATGTGAAATCCATAAAACAGTTGTTAAGCACAAAGAAAATGCTTGAACAAATGAATGTTGAACATAAAGAAATTGAAAATTTATGTGAACAACTGAAAAAGGATTCACAGGAAAAATCTGCAAAGTGCATTGAACTTGAAAATACTGTTGCATCATTAAAATCTGATTTACTAAATTTTGCAAATAGTAAAGATAAGCTAAATGTCATACTTAGCAATCAAAGACATGTTCATGAAAAATCTGGTCACAAACATTGAAAGCTTTTTCAAATCTGGTCACAAACTTTTTCAAATTCCACACAACACAAACTCAAACAAATTCTCACATCAAAACATATCAATTCATTTATTCACAAATCCAACCATACACATATCAAATTTCATTAATATCAATTAAGAGCATGTCACAAACAACGGGCACAAATCGACACAATCCACTACTCAAAACACACAAGTTTCATTTACTCAAAATCTTACATACGTGAGGTAAATTCATTTTTCCCAAAATAATACTCAAACCCTAATAAGATCCTTCCCACACAATCACAGATAAGTCCCTAAATGCAAACTAAAAAGTTTGGAAGGAGCCCTTACCTTCGCGTTAGCTCTAACGTGCGTTTCCGGTACCGCGAGCAAATCCGGTAAAAATCTCCGCTCGCAACGTCGCCTCCAAATTGTCCCCTAGCACCGTAGCATGGTAGTGAGCAACTTTCCCTTCTATCTCTTCGAGAAATGAAGCTTGGATCTAGAAGAAACGGAGGGGTTTGTGTTTGGATCTCAAAAACCGTTTTTCTTCGTTTTCGAATCAAAGAGGAAAAGTGGAGTTGCGAAACCTTTGTTCTAACTCTCACCCAACCTTGGGTTACTAGTTTTGAAGAAAAGAAAGCGACGAAAATGAAAACGGGAGAAGGAGGGAGAAATGGCCGCGGTTGCAGAGGAAGAAGATGGAAAATCAGATTTTCCTTCCTTCCTTTTCCTTCTTTGTTTTCCTTCCTTTCTATTTCCTTCTTTCCTTTATATAACCTTTCTTTCCTTTTCCTTCCTTCTATTCCTTTCCTTTCTATTCTCTCCAAGCAAACATATATATATTAAACATAACTTAACAATATCTCAAAATGCTAAGATATTTGTTAAATTACCATTTTCACCTGTAATGCATTAAATTCTCCGTAAAAGGATTTACCGCACTTAATTTAAATTTATTTATCGACGAGTAATTCTAAACGGGGGTCAAAATAACTTTTTGATCCTATACCCTCCATAATATTATTAACTTTGGCTAAAAAGCCTCCGAGCCAAAATCCAAAACATATAAAATACATAAAGTGTACCTTAAAATTATGGGTCTTACATTACTCCCCCCTAAAATTAGTTTCGTCCTCGAAACTATGCGTCGATAAATAGCTCTGGGTGTTGTTCTCTCATCTTGCTCTCCAATTCCCAAGTCGCATCTCCAGTAATTGGGTTCCAAATCACCTTGACCAACGAAACATCCTTGGTCCACAATTCTCACAGGTGGTACTTCGAATGTCAAGTTATCCTTCAGTTGGATTGTGTCTGGTTCGATCACATGTGATGGATCTGCAGGATATTTCCTCAACTGTGATACATGAAACACTTCGTGAATGTGGACAGTATCGGAGGCAATGCAGACCGATAAGCAACAGGCCCAATTCGTGCAGAAATCTGATATGGTCCAATGAATTTCGGAGTCAACTTCTTTGATTTTAACGCCCTACCAACTCCCGTAGTAGGTGTGACTCTCGGAAATACATGGTCACCCTATTCGAATTCTAAAAGTCTGCGACGCTTGTCCGCGTAACTCTTCTGACGACCTTGTGAAGTCTTCATTTTCTCCTTGATTTTCCTTACCTTAGCTGTAGTCTGTTGCACCATCTCTGGTCCGACGATCATATTTTCACCGTCCTTATACCAACACAAGGGCGTTTGACACTTGCGCCCATATAAAGTCTCATCTGGAGCCACTCCAATACTTGCGTGGAAACTATTGTTGTGGGTGAACTCAATCATAGCTTCGTTCCCAATGCTTCGTGCAATGCTCCCAAAAAAATGTGATGTAAACTTCGGGTCACGGTCTGATACAATACTCGATGGTACTCCGTGTAATCTCTAAAGGTTGCAACACCCCAACAGGTCGCTGATGTTCCACCTTTGTACGGAACATCTACCTAGTACCAAACCTAAACACTAAGTATGACGCCGACACATTGAGTACAATGTATCATTACCCAGTGATAGGGCTTCCCATCCATATCAAGAATGATCTTGGGTTATTGTAGAGGTAAACAATTAAATTAATCGAGAAGTCCCTATTCTGAATGGTTATTTGACAAAGTAAACATGCATAATTTACTGTCAAAGTCTTAGCAGTAAAGTAGACACGGACAACTTCAAACGATATACATAATCCATAGCAATGAAGGAATGGGTTGCCCCGAATCAGAAAGTGTAGTTAGGAGGTTACCTGTAATCGCACAGTCATATTGAATCAGATCGCTAGATAAATTTCCAACTTCAGCGCCGACGCAATACACCTGTCCTCTAGCAGTAGGAAGAGTAATCCTAGCTACATCTACCATTGGTTCCACCTTCGGAGCCTCGCAATTCCTTGCAAAGTGCCATGGTTTATGGCAATTGTAGCAAGTAGTACTGTTAAAGGTACAAGCATAAGCATAATGTCCTTCTTCTCCACATCGGAAACATCGTATACCTTGTCCCACTTGCCTCTCAAGGTCTTGGTTCCTTGGGTTATCCCGTCCCCCGTTGTTATCATGTGGTCGATTATAAGCTTTAGCAACCTGTTTTCCCTTGTTCTGATACTTCGCCCGACTAGGTCCTCCTGAGTTAAAATTCCCTCCTCGGCTAGCTCTCTTATTCTTCATATCCTCAACTTCTCTACATTTTTCCACAAGAACCTGGAAACGTTGAATTCCCAAGGGTAAGACAAAGTCTTGAATCTCATACTTTAGTCCGTCTTGGAAACGATGACACAAGAATGGCTCGTCAACCTCTTCACGGAAAAATCTGAAATGCCTTGATAGTGATTCAAACTTAGCAGCATATTCGCCCACGGTCATGTTCCCCTGATGTAGTTTCAGGAAATCATCACCCAGTCTAGTCCTGGTACTCATCGGGAAAGTATTTGTCGAAAAAACTTCCCTTTGAAAGATTCCCAGTTCACCTCCTCGTGAGCTGATCTCATCAACGACCTTGTACTCCTCCCCACCAGTACTCAGCATCTCCTAGTAGTATATAAGCGGCATAGTTGACCCTCACTCCCGCCTGACAGTTAATCATTTCGAAGATCTTCTCCACTTCTTGGATCCATTGATTTGCTTTCTCTGAATTCTCAGTCCCCTCAAACTTGGGAGGATTGTAACGACGAAAGTCTTTTAATCCTCTTGACTCTGCAGCACGGATCTCTCTTCCCCTCTTTTCGAGATCGCGTTGAGTCTTGGCAGCAGTCTGTGCAGCAACCGAAGCATCCATGTTATTCATAGCCTCCGCCATTCGGTCATTCCTACTGGCATTGGTTCTCGGAACGTCATTCCTCCTTGGCAGCATGGTTTCCCTATAAAACCATCATCAAGTAGAGTCTAACACTACTTCAATAATTCCAACTAACGTCCGACTATAACAACACATAATTATATTGGACTTGACAACTCAAGTCACCTAAACCGACACATGATCAGATAACAAATCCTAACCTATAGGTCGACCTACAACCTATAACCAAGGTTCCACAGCTCCCAAAGAAAACTAAACCTATGCTCTGATACCACATTGTAACACCCCCGTTTTTCAAAGCGAGGGTGTATTTTTTTTTTCAAAGAATTTAAAATATAGCAGAGAAATAAATAAAGAAATAGCCTTTGGATAAAATAATTGAGTCATTAAAGTTTACAAGCAGCGGAAAAAGTTTCTCAAATACATACATCCAAAGTATCTAAACAACAACCAGAAAGATACAAGGAACCCATTCAACTAAGGTGTCGTACTGACAATAATAGTAACAGTACAGTCTTCCGGTTAAAATAAACGCAAACCCCTAAAGAAAGACCTCTGATCCCTCTATGTCAACCTAATCTGATCATTTTACAACACAACTAAACACCCTGACTGATCTCCACGCGCCCCCGTGAGATCCTCCTAACATAGCTGCAGTCAAGCGTTCCATCTCCATTTCCGTCCGTAGGGTACGAACCGGTAAGATCGTCCTGACTCTCATCTGAGGGCAAAGCCCAGATTTCCACAATAATTGTAAAATCACCAACCGAAAATAACAGTTAACACATAACATTTACGTTTTAAATGCTAAAAAATAACTTTTCAACTAAGTATGCACCTTAGCAGGATTTTCAATATGCGAAAAGTTCATACAATACTTTGCCAATTAAAATGAAAGTAAAAATGAGGTTCTCAATCCCTAATTATATCATAACAAATCAAGACATGGATAGTTTCATGGGCAAACAATCATACAACTAAAACTGAGGATTTTCACTGAGCCAATCGATTAGGCAATCGATTGGGGTGAAGGATTTGATGAAGACAGAATCCTGGGCTTAATTCAATCGATTTGGAAATCGATTGAGGGGAGTACTGAGCCCTAGGTTTTAAGCCAATCGATTTCCAAATCGATTTGGTCGAATATGGATGAGTCCCTGACTTATGGCCAATCGATTGCCAAATCGATTTCTTAAATGATTTCAAAAAAACTGATTACAAAATCGATTGGCCAATCGATTTTGTTACTTTAGCCAAGTCCCTGTTAACCTATCAAATCGATTGGGAAATCGATTTCACTGCATATTCTTTCAAAAATTCATAAACTAACTCAATCACATTCATGCATAATCTCATAACCTAACACTTAGCACTGATAACGCGATCACTACAACATCGTAAATTTCGAAATAGTATTGCAAGCAACATGTTATCACCAAACTCCAAAACATAACACTTG
>PGWS01027861.1:0-13885 GCA_002896235.1 Cicer reticulatum | reverse complement strand
GGTTCATCTGCTTCTGACTACAACAAACCATTTCGGTTTGAGGGAAGTCACTTCAAACGATGGCAACAAAAGATGCTGTTTTTTCTAACCACGAAAAAGCTTGCCAACGTTTTGAAGGATGATATTCCGGTTGTACCAGAAAAAGCTGAACAAGCTGAAAAGGATAAAAAAGCTGCTGAATTAACCCTATGGGAAAATAATGATTACTTATGTAAGAATTATATTCTCAATTGTCACGAAATCATACTGAGGTATGTTCCCTTGATTGAACAGTTATCCAAATTGCCTGTTATTATTGACAAAACTGCCCCCTGCTTTGGAACGACTTTAAAAATCTCTTAGGCTAAAATTGTTTTCAAGTTTATCGAATTTCCAAAAAACAACAATTTTAGCGTTTTGAACTGCCGTGTCTCGGACGAAATTTACTGGGTCAGGTTCATTGCTTCCTCGTGACTAAACAAACCATTTTACGGTTTGACGGGAAGTTCATTACAACGATCGGCCAAACCAAAAAAGATTGCTGATTTATTTTAACCACGAAAAAAGCTTGCCACACGTTTGAAGGATGATATTCGGTTGTAACCAGAAAAAGCTGACAAGCTGAAAAGGATAAAAAAAGCTGCTGAATATAACCCACTATGGGAAATAATTATTACCTTATGAAGGATTATATTCCTCATGGGCTTAGCTGATGAATCTGTATGACTCTAGCTCCGACGCCATACTGACTTGGACAGGTTTGGGATGCTTTAAGAGAAAGTACGTACTGAGGACGTGAGAGGCCAAGAAGTATGTGCTTAACGCTACCTTAAATATCAAGAGATGACAGTATGGACAGATCAGTCGAGCTCATAGTCTCACCGAAGATCACAGAAAATTGCTCCAGAAATCATAACTGCAAGGTAATTCCCTTTGATGACCAGTTTCAAATTGTGTTATTTTGACCAAACTGCCCCTGCTTTGGAAAGAATTAAAATTCTCTATAGGGCATAAACTAAAAGAATTCTCTCTAGAAGTCTGATAACCCGCCTTAGAATTGAGGAGGAGAATCTCGCAAGCAAGACCAGAAAGATGAATTCTTCTTGTCTGCTAATAACAGTAAGAAAAGCCATCGGAGCGGTTCTTGAAAGCCAAATGGCAACAACTGAAGAATCAGAACCGTACTTCAAAGAACAGCAACAGGAATTGGAACCACCGAGGATCCCAATTGCCAGGCAGCCACCACGCTCCTAGAAATGGCCCTTTCCCTTCTCTGTTTCAACTGTGGGAAAGAGGGTCATATGGCACGGCAGTGTAGGGTACAAAGCAAAGGCGCTGTAAATCAGCCACACTTGACCGAAGAGCAATTCGTTGCAATGATAACTGAGATCAACCTCGTTGGTGGATCAGATGGATGGTGGATAGACACTGGCGCCTCACGCCATGTCTGTTATGATCGTGCTATGTTCAAAACATACACTGCTGCTGAAGATAAGAAAGTGCTGTTGGGAGACTCCCACACCACTAATGTTGCTGGTATTGGAGATGTGGAATTAACATTCACATCAGGAAAGACCTTAATTCTGAAGGATGTGATGCACACTCCAGAAATAAGGAAGAATCTGGTCTCAGGGTTTCTTCTCAATAAGGCAGGGTTCACTCAGTCTATAGGGGCAGATTTGTACACCATTTCTAAAAATGGTATCTTTGTTGGGAAAGGGTACGCCATTGATGGCATGTTTAAATTGAATGTTGAATTGAATAAAATGTCTCCTTCTGCTTACATGTTGTGTGATTTTAATATTTGGCATGCTAGACTCTGTCATATGAACAAAAATGTGATTTCAAATTTAAGTGGTTTAGGCTTGATTCCAAAAGTGTCTAAAAAGGATTTTGAAAAATGCGAATTTTGCAGTCAAGCCAAAATAACTAAGAAATCCCATAAATCAATTGTTAGAGAAACTGAACCTCTAGAATTAATACACTCTGACATATGTGAGCTTAACGGAACGCTAACCAAAAATGGAAAACGTTATTTCATCACTTTTATTGACGATTGTTCTGATTTTACTTACGTATATCTCATGAAAAATAAAAGTGAAGCGCTTGACATGTTTAAAATATTTGTGACTGAAATAGAAAATCAATTTAACAAAAAGATTAAAAGGTTTCGTAGTGATAGAGGAACAAAGTATGATTCTGACTTATTTAATGAGTTTTATAAAACCCAAGGAATTATACATGAAACAACTGCACCATATTCACCTGAAATGAATGGTAAAGCTGAAAGAAAGAATAGAACTCTTACTGAATTAGTTGTTGCTATAATGCTTAATTCTGGTGCTGCATCTCATTGGTGGGGGGAAATTATTTTGACTGTTTGCTATGTTTTGAATAGAATTCCTAATTCTAACAAGCAAAACATCTCCTTATGAGATAATGAAGAATAGACAGCCCAATCTATCTTTATCTTCGAATTGGGTTGTCTGGCGTATGTCAGAATCCCGATCCCAGCGAATCAACTCGCTAGTAGAGCCTATGATGTGTATTCATTGGGTATGCAGTAAACACAAAGCGTATAGGTTTTGATGACCTAAACGCGAAATTGTCATAGAATCAAAATGATGCTGACTTCTAGTGAGATAAATTCCCTTTCAAATCAAGAAATAGTGGGGGCAGCGGACCAAGTCAAGTTCTTGTGACAACGAGCACTGAAGCAACAAACAAGACGAAACGGAAATTCGAAGGAATGTAAGAGAGCAAGAGTTTGCCAAAAGATTATGGACCAGAATACATGGCCTACACATAGAAGAGGATCCTGCGAACATTAAAGAAGCTCTGTCATCCTTAGATGCTGATCTATGGCAAGAGGCTATAAACGATGAGATGGATTCTCTAGAATCTAACAAGACCTGGCATCTGGTAGTACTTGCCTCCTGGCTGCAAACAATAGGTTGTAAATGGATCTTGAAAAGAACTGAAACCCGATGGATCTGTTGATTAAATACAAGGCACGCTCTTGTAGCCAAAGGTTTCAGACAAAGAGAGAACATTGATTTCTTCGACACTTTCTCACCAGTCACTAGACTAACATCCATAGGGTACTTTATCACTTGCGGCTATTCATAACCTGGTGATACACCAGATGGATGTTAAAAACCGCCTTTTTAAACGGTTTGACTGGAAGAAGAAATCTACATGGAGCAACCTGAAGGATTTTGTAATTCATGGACAAGAAGACAAGGTCTGCAAGTTAGATAAATCTCTGTATGGTCTTAAACAAGCTCCTAAGCAATGGCATGAAAAATTTGATACTTGATTTATCTCGAATGAAGTTTAAAGTAAATGAAAGTGACAAAATGTATTACTACAAATTTGAAAATAAACATTTGCACTATATTATGTCTCTTATGTAGACGACTTACTCATATTTGGGGTCAAACATTCATGCTGTGAAATAATGTGAAATCATTGTTGAGCAGCAACTTTGATATGAAGACCCTCAGAGAAGCAAGTGTAATCTCGGAATTCAGAATTACATAGGTCAGAAAAGGGGAATTTCTTTGGATCATCTCACTATATATTGAAAAGATCCTAAAAGAAATATAATTACTTTTGACTGTAAACCTGCGTTGCACACCTTATGATCCTAGTGTAAAACTTTTCAGAACTCTGTGTGGAAGTGTGTTAGACAAAACTGAATATGCGAGGCATCAATTGGCAGCTCAGTATATGCCACTGATTGTACTAGACCGACAATTGCCTATGTGTGGGATTGTGTGCAGGTTTACAGTAGACTGCTTATGGAATTGGCACGCTATCACAGAGTCATGAGATACCTTAAAAGACCATGGTCTCGGATTACACCTATGGAAGATTTTCCTGCTGTCTGAAGGATAGTTGATGGCTGATGAGGGACACCTATCAGAGACTCAAAGGCAACCAACGCTGGCTATATTTTCAGCATAGCGGTAGTGCTGTATCATGGAAATCAAAGAAACAGACAATATTGGCTCAGTCCACCATGAGTCTGACACATTGTCAGCCACTGGCTCAATGCTAGTGAGGAAGCAGCTGTTGAGTGCTTGCTAGCAGAATCCCTTTGTGGGATAGCCCAGTTTACCGCTGTGTTGATCCACGATAGTACGCGGCTATTGCAAAAATGGAACCTTATTACAACGGTAAGAGACGACAAATACGTCGTAAAGCACAGCACTGTTAGAGAATTACTTTCGAAAGGAGCTGTTATGTGGTCATGACGCACTGATGAATTTAGCTGATCCTTTGCGAAAGGATTACTAGGAGAAAGTCCAACAATTACTCCAAAGGATGGGACTAATGCCTATAGAATATGAGTCACTTATATGGTAACGACTTAAAAGACTGGAGATCCCAAGAATTAGGTTCATATGGGTAATAACAAGTCATAGTGATTATAAGATGAACAGCTAAGATTAATGAGAAGCATAGATTCCTGAAGTGAAAAGGATAGAGATAATAGAACTCTTAATGAGATCTATACTCCATATGGATGGGGGTACTAGTGGATACAGGGAGTACTCTTGATAGACTCCACCTACACGTGAATGTGGAGTGGGGCGCTTCCTACTGGAATTTCGAGGGCAGAATTTCCTAGAGCAGTCATAGACTGGGATACACGTGCAGGGCCCTAAATGCACGAGCTTTATAGAATACACTAATGAAAAGGTTGTGTGTGGGTTTGATGTCAGAGATAGAGTTCAAAAACTACGGTTACTCTTGTTGAATCTGATCCTACTCGCTATGCAAGGTTCAAGTCGAAAGACACCTTTGTTTATGCACAGTCTTATTGAAGCGTCTGACGCTGATTCTAGAATCCATTTTAACATTCAATGTGGGGGATTGTTGGATGAAAATGATGAAACATAATTGGACATTGATGATGGCTATTAATGTGTGAATTGAAAAATGAGAAGTCCCACATTGGAGGGAACACACTCATTTTATTGACATTTATAAGGAGTTAGTTTCACAATTGGTTGGGCCCCAAGGGGCACCGCATTTTGTGAAGGAGGGAGAACGCAAGCAAACGGACTCCACACGCGCGCGCGCGCCGGCCGCTCAGCCTGTCCGGCCGCCGGCGGCGGGCCCGGTTCGGTCCGGTCCTGGTCGGTCGGTCCGGGTTTGTGGTGTATTAAAGTTTTATTAACAGATGGAAATTATTACCTATTTAATTAATTAATTGCTTGCGATGAGTCAACATATTACGAAACTGCCATCCACAGGTCAAAGTCAAAGTTCTGATTCATTCAAACCCTAAACAGACTAGTGTCTTGTGCCTTGCTCAGTCAAAACCCTAATTGACTTAGCTTCAGATGTTTGCCACGTCAAAAACCTAAAGCTGAGTCTTTCCCCACGTTTTTGACTTTTTGCCCGGTCAAGGAGCCTTGTCAATCACGTTTCTATTTCTGAGGCACTCTCCTAGTGGCCAGTAAATGGACTTCGTGCTCCTTGGATCCCCCATTTTCTCTGATCCAGTTACTGAACTCATCTATAATAGAGAGCTCACCTCACTTGGAAAAGCACACCAAAAAGCTCTCCATATCTTAGGCTTTTCTCACTTCTCACCCTTATATTCTTCTCTTCTTCTTCTCTCTTTTCTTGAGTAGCTCTCCGTGCTATATATTGAGTAGCCTCCGTGCTATATTCGAGTGTCAGTCTATCGACTGGCAATACAGAGGGTGTAATTCTAGAACGGTTTTCTACAGTGCAGTAGAACTCCGATACAGTGATCCTGGGCTGTTTTTATCCTGGGGACTTCGTGGTTGATGTCTGCCTTGCACAATTTTGGCAGTGCCTCGAAACGTCTTAAAGAGAGCGACCTAGTCCGCGACTCAACCCCAGTAATATTTTCGGTGGCATAAATGTTTTCAAAGGTTTTCGAATTTCAAAACAACACACAGTCTTAGAATTGTGGCTATTGTAGATACATGTTGGGATGTCGTCTAATAGAGACGCGTTTTTTCTCGGAGATTCCAATCCATGAAAAAGAAAGCAGTACAAGGACACGTGCACCCAGTGCTCACTATCGCATTTTTCAAATACTCCTCGGACTTTGGAACATACTTCGGAACCAAACCATTTTGCCTCTTCTAGGAAAGCATTCAACAGTTTTACCCACTGAAATTAATAAACAAATTTTAATCACACGTAACCATTTTTAAACAATAATTTTATTAGATAAAAATTCTAAAACAAAGATTGAGAGAGTACCGATTTTTCAAGGAGCTTATAGGATTTCGCATCCATGTTTGATATGAGTCTTAAGTGCAAATTCATTAGTTATGTCATAAAGTGCCTTAAAACACACTTTCATGCACTCCGGTAATTGCTCCATCGCTACCAAGTCCCATCTGCTTCCAAACAAAATATATTAATTATTGTAATTTACAATTTTAATTATGAGTGAGATTCACATCAATACTCTTAACAGCTTCTGTAAAAAGAGCAAGTTCATCAATGTTCCCATAAATATAAATAAATCATCAATTATGTAGATTAGGGACAGTGGCCTTTGTGATTTCAATCCTTCTTCTGAGAAACATGGATCTGGATGCTTGCCATACACCACATGTACACCATTGTATTGGTTCATCTCTAAGCAAAATTCCAAGTCTCTTGCCAAAACCTAAGTCTTTCCACCATCTATACCATGCATAATGCATTAGTCATTATTAGTGTAATATGATCAAACATAAAAGAAAATCAATATAAAGTTCTGTTCATTTTATGAAAAATGTTTTTTTAATATATTAATTTTATTTGTTATCAAGAAGATAAAAAAAAATTAAGTGAATTATTGTCTGTATTTTCATGAAAAAGACAAAATTTAATTTTATTATTTCATCATCATAAGATTAACCTCAAGAATTTGTAATATATTTTATATAAAGAAAATAAATAAAAATATATTTTTACAAAATATATGCTGTCACTAATTTTTTTTTTAAATTAGATATATTATATCGAGTTTAGGACTCACTTAGAAACTGCGAAAATTTCCTTGAGATGTAAAGAGGAAACCATTTGAGCATCAAGTTTGGAAAGTTGTTGTAAAGAATTTGTCCAAGCCGTATTTAAATTTTGTGATTGAATTATTGGAGGTGTGAATCTGGACAAAGTTCTATGAATAGGATACATCAAGGTATGTTCAACAACTTCGATTTGAGGGTGGTTATGAAATCTTTTAGACCAAACATTAAGATACTTGTTGCATAATTGTCCTGCATTGTCAAGACAATCTTCTCCTTTAATGCTTAATTGAGAGGCTTCAAACAATGCAATTAACCCTTCTAATCCTCACAAATGCATGCTCAAGTATGCCTTTGTTGTCCAAGAACCTATCCAATATCTCTATGCATAAGCTGCAGAAGAGAAAGAAAGAAAAAAAAAAGGTTATAGGGTCATAGACTCATGGGACTTAAATATAACAAAGAAAACTATATTTGATGGTAAAAAATCCATTTAATTTACGAAATACTAAAAAAAAAAATCAAAGATATTAATGATAAAATATTATACACCACCAAATTGAAGGCACACGAACCTGTGCTATGTATACCCTTGTTGCCTCAACATACGAAATTGAAATGCAACTTGTGAGAGATCTCCTTGGACACTTTGAAATCTAAGCTTGATATGTTTCCTATCAAGTATTGCTGCAATTTTCATCTTTCAAAATATGTATTGAATGCCAAAAATCTTTGAATGGAGTCCACCATATATAAACCATTCGTCCGTATTTTTTCCCATCTTGCTAACAAGTAGCCGCTTGACTTCATTCAATGCTTTAGCATGATTCATATCAAGGCTTCCTAAATGGATTACTAATTAAAAGGTCATTCCAACAAAACATCCATAGAAGCTAAAAAATTAAAATGAATAATTCTTATATACCATGGATTTTTCCATTTTTAGACGTATTAAGTTGCACAGGTACATATGTGATTTTGTTTGGGGAAAAATGTTGGGAAGATTAGTTTAAACCAACGAATGCGGAAGAAAAAGCCATATATTATAGTACTATTTTCTTTAATATTTGATCTGATTTAAGGACCCTTGCTCGTTCGTGAATCGTGAAAGAGCATGATATTGTATTTGATAAACATCAGCTTGATATGACATAATTTAAAATCAGAGTTGGGATATATGTTTTAATTATTTTTTTTAGCTGGAACAAAAATACTCCGCCATGAGCATTCAGCATTCAGATTGGGTGATAGTATATAATTTTTTTTTTTTAATTTTGAAAAAAATTGATTTTTTTTTTTAAATTGCCTAAAGTAAGTCGCATTTTGCAACGCGGGTTTTTTTAAGGAAGTTGTCAATTTCAAAGGCATCACTTGGAGAAAAATAAGGGTACATTAGTATATAAGTATATTATTTTTTGTAGTTCATTTAAAATACTTTAATCTACTAATTCAAATACCTTGAATTATAAAATACATGACCTTCTAAGTTAGTCTTCCTAAACAGTCTAACAACCTCAAAACTTTTGAGGAACTAACCCACCTTGATCCTACAAGTCAAGTTTTCTCCCTAACTACTCCAGATTAAAGAAGGAACTAAACCACTATCAGGTTAGATACAAAACATTGGAACTGAATAGTTGCTTCTAAACAAAGTTGATAATAATAGCTTTCACACTCTAAGAAAATAATACTCAAAATATTTATAATTTGAATAAGTGTTTCTCTCTTTGAACTCTAAGATTGCTTTTTCTGTGTTTTTCGATTATTTTTTTATGCAGCCTTGAATATCTAATTATAGTTAAAATTTGAGTTTCAATTGTTCTTGTTTGTTTATGAATTGTAGTTTGTTATACTGCGTTTGTAAATTTTTCAATTGATTTTATTCTTATTTTATTGTAGATAAATCTTGATCAAATATTCTTCAAAACTTCATCAAATATTCTTCAAATCTTCTCAAATATTCTTCAAATCTTTCTATAAATATTAATCTAATATTCTTTCATACTCTTTGAAAGTTAAATATTATTGTTATTTATAAAATACTTTGTTATTATAAAAACTCTAACTATAAAATGAGTTTGATATTATTAAATATAATTTAAAAGTTTTAACTTCTAAAGTATCTCAAAATTTAGTTCCGTTACATAATTTTCAAAACTCTACGCATAATAATAATAGAAAATAATATATAGAAATAATACTTCATTGGATGAAGTAGAATCAAAATTATATTCATTTTTTGAAAAAAATATATAAGTGAAGAATCAAAAATCATTTCTCATATTTAATGTAACTTTTTCATTTCTATAATTCAATTTATTTAGTATGAAGAATAATTTAAAATAATAGATTTTCATTTTTATTAGAATTACATATAACTTAAATATATATTTTTGTTTCTATTTCTCAATTGATCAGTACCATATATCTAATCTAATACGATTAATGAAGCAACTACCACGTTTTACATGAGTCTATGACCAATGAAAGAAAATGAATGGTGTGACCAACACATATAACAGTCTTCGTATGTAGTTTCGTTTCATTTTTCATAGAATTTCATGAATGTTGGGACCCATATACTAACTGATCACGTATCTGTGCATAGAGATAATATTTGCATAATAAAGGAATTAAAATGTGGGATAATGTTACAATAAGTTTTTAGAGATACACATCTAGCTGTAGGAATGTTTATGGGATAAAAACTATATCAAATTGAACTACGCAGTTCTGAACTAATTTGAAACTGATTTATAAATATAAACTGGTTAATATTTTTGAACAAATTTTTAGTTAAAAATGTTTTTAAACTAATTATTCGAAAAAAATAATTTTGAAATTTTTTTCGGAAAAAAAAATCAGTTTTTTTCAAATAAATGTTTTTGATTTTTTCAAGAAAAATAGAGATACAAAATTTCAAGAAAAAAGTTTTCCTTATTTTTCGAAAATGGTTTTTCACATTTTTTTTCTCAAAAATTTTTCAAGAAAAAAATGATTTAAAATATTTTTTAATTTTTTTTACAAAAACAAATTTCGAAAATGTTTTAAGAGAAAAAAAATTTAATTAAGGTTAAAAAGTTTTACAATTATTAAAAATAATTATTGAATTAAGTTTAATTAATTAAATTATTTTAAATATGTGATCAATTTATAAAACCATTTAATTAATTTAATTCTTTATTTTTATGCAGTACCGTTCCATTTTATCAATATAGTTCAATTATATATATTGCACACCTCTAACTACGGCCTACTGTGTGAATGTAATACTTAACATTCTACATGGGTTTTTCTTTGGCATATCATTGTTAATGTCTACCAGACTACCACCTAATCGAATTTAATAGGATTACATGAATTTACATCGAATTATATATTTATTTTTCATTGTTTATATGAGAATCTCTTTAATGAATAATTAATAAATATTTTTGTTAGGACTCTTTGAATTTAAATCATGTTGCCTTGAAATTTTGATAAACACTTCGAATAAACTATTGGTTAGAAAAAATATATATCTTTTTTGAAACGGGAATAAATAATAACTCTTGATTACAGTTTATTTCATTCTCCAATTATAGAAATGTTTCGTAAACTTTCTTTTTTCTTTTTGAATAATGTGTTTTGTAAAATTTAAAAGGTCTTTTCATCAAACTTCGTCAAAGAAATCTTTATCAAGCTCGAAAGATATTTTGAATCATCTACATTCATAATTAACAAACAACCTTATATAATTCACGAACGTTAAGTACTAGTTTAACAGACAAATATTGATATTGTCAAATCGAACATATTATTCTAGATTTGAACTCTAAGATCTCACATGAATTTTTGGTGATAATTATATTATTTTATCTATTGACCAAAAAATAAATCATGCATACTCTCTCTCGAATAAAATATAAACAAAAATAAAATAATTATAAATATTAAAAAAATTTATTTATCAAATTTAATCTAAGTAATCTGAACAAAAGTTTATTCCTCAAATTACCTTTCATAAATATTTTTATTTTGTATTTCAGTTGACAAATATTGATATTACTAAGTTAGACATCATGTCTTATTATCCGATTTATTTATAAATTTTTAATAAATTTTAATAAAATAATATTTTATTTTTTATTAATTATAAAATTTAATTTTTACAAAAAATAATAAGAGTTTGTATTTGGACTAAGGTTTAAAACCGAGATGAGTTGAGTCAAACTTAGTTTAGCTTGACTTTATTCAATTATATTTAGTTCAATTTGAAAATTAAACTCAAATTTAATATAAATATTTTTTTATATCAATATTTATCAGTTGAATTAGATAATTCATGTTGTTAACTTATTTTTTTATATGGTCTATTGTTGCTTTTTGCTTGTTCCTATTTTTTAAGATATTATTTAGGTCTTGAACAAAAATCTAAATTTAAGAGAAATTTATCATAAATAAAATAAAAAAAAGTTTACTTTTTGCTTTATTAATATTATTTTAATTTTCATATTTGGTCTTCACACTAGACTAGCATGCATGTGAAGGAATATAAGTTGGGATGGTTGCTACCACAAGTTTTTTGAAAATATATACTATGTAGGCCACCTACTGTGTCTATGTAAGTCTATTTTTAGTTAGTTCTAATGGAATATGGGTTTTTTCTGTTCACATTAAAAGTTTTGTTTTAATATAGGTTGATAAAAATATTATTTGACTTTGGCCCTAGACTGATTGCGGGTTTCGAAGATAATTTGTACATTTTTTGTAATAAATTTTTTTTGATTCATTATATTTTTAAATTCTTTATGATTTTTTAATTTGAAATTTTTATATGAAATTCATTTTAAAAAAAACTTATAGTATACTATATATGCATTAAATATGAATCAATTTGAAATGTTCATTTTCTTTCATGACTATTTAAAAAAAATTATAGTTTACTTTTTATATACAAATTAAGTTCAGATTTTTCAATTAACACAAACTCCATTCAAAATTTTCAAAACAAAATACAAATTAAAATAAGTTTAAATTATTCAAAACAACTTAGAGATATTATCTAGAAAGCGCAAATGAACGTAGATTTCTCTAACATAACTCAAACTCAAATCAAATTTAAATAGAGTGTTAAATAATTTTAATATGACTCTGAAATAAGTATTTTTTAGACTAGTTGAGGAATGTTCACATTTTATAAGTGTTGGATGATTGTCTACTTAGATCATTTTGATATGTATCATTGTCATTGTCATTGTTATATTCTACAATATAAAAAATTTGATTGTTAAAAATATATAACCAATTAAAGATAATATTCTATCACAAAAGATAATGAGTATGTTTGTTTAAGATTTTTAAAAAATAATTTTGATTTTATATTTTTTTAAATAATTTATTTTCGAAAATTGAATTAAAAATATTAAAAGATTTTTAGATTCATTTGTTACCAATTGAAAAAAGTAATTTTGACATTCAATAACTTAAATATTCATTATTAGATATTTTAACATGATAAAAATCACTTTTTTAAAAGTATCTTTCAAAAATGATTTTTATGAAGAGCTTCTCAAAATATCTTCATTTTTGAAAATTTCATTATTTAAAAAAAGTTATCGAAAATAGATGAATACTTAAAATCATATTTTAAGATAAATTATTTAAACCAAATTTTCATTTAAAGCTTTATTTTAAAAATTATTATTTTTAAAATATTTGGCTTAATTGCACTTTTGGTCCCTCCTATTATAGGTGAAAATTTGAAAGTAGTCCCCCCATTTTGTTTCTCCCCAGTTTTAGTCCCCCAAACAGAATTGAATCATAAATTCATGATGAGTTGTCATTTTTAATGACGTGTCAATATAAAATAGCTGACGTGGCAGACGCATACGTAGAATAAACTTATTATTATATTATTTCTGATTAAAAATATAATTTTATTTTTAAAAATCATTATTATAATTGTTAAAAAATCATTATTACAAATAAAATTTATTTGTTAAAATTAAATTAAAGAAAAAACACATAAAATCAAAAATCCTAAACAAATCAAAATCAAAGGATTCACTCATGAACCCTAAAATCATTCTGAACCCTAAATTGAAAGGTATTGCTTTACCTTGGTTTGGAACTGTGAATTTGTTTTAATTTGTGAGAAAAAACTGAGATTGTTCATTTGACTATAGATCTGTATTGATTTATGTTTATGATACTTGAATTGAACATTGATGGCTATGAAGGTGTGAGGAGCTGCCTATGGCACAGCAAAAGAGTGGTGTGGGAGTGGCTCCCATGGGTGTGATGAGACCGGAGCTGGATGATGAAGTATAGTCATACCTTCTGTTATGGCTGGTTGTTCTTGGGATATTTATGAGTCTTATTATTCTGATGTTGCTATTATCAGTACTGGGATTAGTCTTTCTGATTTTCACAATTTTGCAATTACAATTTATTGTTTCGATATATTAATTAACTCGGATTATGAATTTATGATTTTATTTTTTCAGGAATTGGCAGAAGCTAGAAAGAAGAAGAGAAAGCGCCATTTCACTCTTGAACAAGTTTGTTTTCCTCGTTTTTTAAATCCCCATGAATTGGGGCTGTTTTTTAATTTAGGGTTCAAGCTTTTGTTGAATGATATGCTTTTGGTTCAAGGCGTAGGGGTTGTTTTTCTTTTAACTTAATTTTAACAATTAAATTGTATTTTTAAAAAAATTGTCACAATTATAATAATGGTTTTTAAAAATATAAATGATATTTTTTAATCAGAAATAATATAATAATGAGTTTATTCCACATAAGCGTCTGTCACATCACCCTTTTATTGACACGTCATTAAAAAATGACAACTCATCATGATTTGGACTCAAATTCTATTTGGGAGACTAAAACTGGGGACAAACAAAATAGGGGGA
>PGWS01027856.1:0-11029 GCA_002896235.1 Cicer reticulatum | reverse complement strand
AGTTTACATGAAAATGTCTCTTTTTTTTGCCTTTTCTATTTTGCATTCGACTATTTTGCAATGGCTTTTTTAGTTTGTAGTGTATATAACGTTGAATTTTTCAAGTTTTACCTATTTCTGTTGAATGGAAATTTTAATATTTAGAAGTTGAATATGGAAATACTTGTGAAATTGACTCATGATTATTCAGGTCTACTCAATGTATTGCGGAATATGATTTATTTGTTGATTGTCGTATATGTTCCTTATTCATGCATAGTAGGGTTTGTGAAGATGTAAGACTGGAGAGTTATTTATGGAAACAATTATGACATATCATAAACAGTTTTAGCTTATTTCTATAAGTTCTTCAAGATTGTTTATGAAAACAACTTATAGTTTATATGAAAACAATATGACTTCATTTTAACTTTTGTTCTAAAAATAGAGTTTTCTTAAGCACTTATCATAGTATTTATGCTATAAACGTTTAATTAAGTTATTTATCTAAAGAGACCTCTAATCTCTTATGGTAGATAAAGGTGAAGTTTTGTCCAAATTACCCTTGACCCTCTTTCTTTGTTCATTGTTAACTAAATATAGGATGTCGCACTAGCATCTGTTTCGATGAGGTCGGTACCGTTCGCACCAGTTTTAGAGAAACTTTCTCTTTCAGAACCGAAATACGGAAGTGTAAGGCGGTTTTATATTAAAACTCTTGAAGACAATGTGATCCCTACTTCTCTCCAAGAAAACATGATAAACGCAAGCCCCCCAGAAAAGGTTTGCTATCTGAAGGGTGCTGACCATTCTCCTTTCTTCTCAAAGCCTCAAGCTTTGCATAAGTTATTGGTAGAAATCTCAATGATAAATTAAGACCATTCATTACATAAATTGTTTGTGAAGCCTTACTCATGCTAAAGTTTCACTAACATGAAAATTCTTATGTACATCAAAGTTTCATTGTTCCTCTTCTTTTTTGGAGTTCAAATTAAGAAAACTAGCTTTTACAATCTTCAACTTAAAACAGCCATTACTTTACAACATAAAAAACTTGTTATATTGTTGGTGTTATTATTGGTTAAAAATATCAAGGTTTAATGATTAAAGTTGCCGGTAACCCCGATTGAGAATTGGAGAAAAACTTGTCACTGATATATATATGCTTTAAATATATTATTGGTCGCCTTTTGGTGGTTTTGCTGTTTTGTTTTAGTTTCTGTAAATAAATTTATTTATTTAGGAATTAATTTCTATAATTTGGAGATTTATTTATTTATTTTAATTCTTTAATTATGAGAGACATAAATGATTAAAATACATGCAAGGAAATACTTACTTTAGTTTCTAAAATAAATTGTGAAATCCAATTTAGTCTCTGACAAAAATAAAGGTAACATTTAATTCCTCAAAATTAATTTGGAATATTTTAGTTTTTTTTTTCTTTTACATTTTGTTTGGTTGATGAAGGAAAGAGAGAGGAAAGAAAATAAGAGAAAATAAGTTGTGTATTTAATTGTTTGATATAAGAGGAAATGAAAAGAAAGTATGATAGAAATAAATGTCTTTGTAAATAAATGTTAGATTGCAATCAATATAAAGTTATAGTATATATAAAAAAGCAGAATAAATATATACAAATACATTTCTATCTTTATTATTAATTATCATTAATTTTCTGTTAATCATTTATAATTTTTGTTTAAGAACATTTATGTCATATTATAACATACATTTTTTATTTGCTCTTATAGTTTAATTTATATGCATTGATAATGTAAAATTATTTTACACTATAATTTAATAAGACTTGACATTTTTGCACATAACATATTTTAATTGAATTAAAATTAAAAAACATGAGATATTTTATTTTGTCTTCAATATTATTAATTAGTTGATATTCTTATTGTGTCTTTTTTCCGTAGTACTCTATTTTTTTTTTGTTTCCTTTTTCTCATGTAACCAAATAAAAATTTAAAAACCTAAAAAATAATCCTAAATGGATAACGAATTCAATAATCCTTATCGCCATGCTTTCATTTGATGAAAGTGTAAAATGATTTTACAATATCAGTGCATATAAATTAAATATTTTCTTTCACACAAAATATTAAATAATCATCTTATTTTTTATATACATTTTTCTCTTCTTTTTCCTCTTCTTTTCTTTCCTCCATCTTTCATTTATCGACCAAATAAAATGTAAAGATGATATAGACTAAGTTTTTCCATTTTATTTTTTCCAAGGCTAAAAGTTACTTTATTTAAAAAAAATAAAAAAAATTAGGTGCATATAAATTAAATATTTCTTTTACACGAAACTAGATAATTATATGTCGGTGCATATAACTTTTACTTTTAAACCTTTTCTTTTACACGAAGCTATATGATTATATGTCAGTGCATATAAAATAAACATTTCCTTTTACATGAAACTACTAAATAATCATCTTTATTTTTATTTTTTTAAAGATTAAATTGGGTATCTCAGCTTTTGTCAAATATTTAAATAAGTGTTTACTCAATAAATATTATTACAAGTATCACTTTTGATATTAAAATCAAACTACAAAGGTACCAACTGTTGTTGTGTCCAACGAAAGAAGATAAACCCCTACAACGTGCTGAACTCGAGTTTAAATATCTACTAAAAGAGATATCAACATTTAATGTTTGACATACCTCAAATAAGATTATCTTATTTGAAGAAAATCTATTAAAAAAAAAACTATAGAAACTTAAAGTAAAATAAAACATATTACGAACGACGAAAGAGAAGATAAATATTTTTATAAGGACTAAAAAAAAACTATTTGTCAGAATTAATGCATATTTAAATTATAAATCCTTTGGCAATAGTGGATAAGAGGGTTTCTAGGAAGCTAACTTCGATCATA
Organism: Cicer reticulatum; assembly: GCA_002896235.1. Taxonomy (NCBI): domain Eukaryota; kingdom Viridiplantae; phylum Streptophyta; class Magnoliopsida; order Fabales; family Fabaceae; genus Cicer; species Cicer reticulatum. The sequence goes on along the minus strand of PGWS01027856.1, from coordinate 8,150 downwards.
ATTCAAGTTATATTTTGAGGAGTTATGGGAGTATCATTCCTTTAGTTACTATCAGCACATGAGAAATTTGGAAAGCCACAATATGAATGTGTGAGGAACATGGATCCGAACCCACACACTTCAAAATCACTACCATTTGTGCCTATTCCTCACTCAATCTACCATCCACTTTCACCAAAACTCACCCAAAAAAAGTCAAAATACATTTGTGCCTTCATTAACTTTTTGAAATACAAGTAATATTATATATTTTTTTTTATAATTTAAAAATTTCAAATTAAACTCGCAATTTTTAATTGAAATTTTCGTTGAACGTAAAAATTTCAAAATAAATTCTGCTGTAACATGAATACATTTAAACTTTTGTTGAAATAAAAACTCTAAAATGTAAATTTTACAACAAAATACAATAGGTTTCGAAACTTTGACTGAACACGAACTTTTAAAATAGCAATTTTTAGAATTAATTTCAGTTGAATATAAATTCTTTAAAATGCAAATTATTTTTTAAAGAATTGAAACTGTTAGTGGCATGAAAAACATTTAAATGCGAATATTTTAAGAAACTTTTTTAAAATTAGAAAGTTGAATTGAATATGCAATATTTATTGGAAATACAAAATTTTTCTATCCTTATTTAAAAATTCTAAACTTTAGTTGAACACCCAAGTTTCTGACATGATATTTTTCTAAATTTTTTTAAATTTTAGTTGAATATGAAACTTTACTTTCGAAATGCAATTTTTCTAAAATGTATAAATTTCAAATGTGAAATTGTGAAATATTAAAAATTCAAAAGTTTTCAAAAAAATTGATTTTATCAAATATGGATGTAAAAGGAACAAAATATATTTTAATATACTTTTGGATGAGAGAGATAAGTGATACATATGTACGAAGTACAATACCATACCTGGATACATATTATAAAAAAAAGACAAGTTACAGTACACAAATGAAAACATTAATTTGTTATATAATTTAATAATATAGTTATTGTTCAATTTACAATACAAATTACAATAAAAATTAAACAATCACAAATATATTCGGTACGAAAACAAATAAACATAAAACCACGTATAATATTATATTATTTACGAGTTAATTTCTATGCACCGACAATGTAAAAATGTACACAGTTGGACATCATATCAATCATGTGAGTAATTTTATAAATAATTTACCAAAGTAGTAAATTATTAATGATCTAACAATTAAATTAATTAACGCTGTAAAAATATTTATACCGATACTGGTATAAATAAAATCTTATATTAATATATAAGATAATACCAATTCCTAGCAATAAAATAAGAATATAACAAAGAAATCAAAATGTCATGATACGTACAATACCAAACATCGAGTAAATACTTTAGATACTTCACATTTAGAAGTATCCATGTGTTTTTTATAGGATGGTTATGTATATCATCTTCTCCAACACTTACTGTTGACAACTATTTTTTGGCCAATAACAAAAAACGATAGGTTGAGATTTAGAGAATTGAATTTTGTACCCTGCAATAGTACTTGTACCTCCGCCTATTTAAATTTTAATCTTAATTACTAAAATACTCTTTTAAAGAATAGTAAAATTTAAATAATTTGGATAATTGAGCATAGTCATTCAAAATTTTCGAAAAAGTTTTTGTGTAGTTATTTCAATCGGGAATTTCAGTTTTTGAAATTTTTAGTGTTAATATTGTGTACTGAAATTTCGAAAACTAAAACTTCTATTGAAAATACTACCAGAAATTTTAGAAAAAATAAATGTTTCGGGAAAATGTTTTTATTTTTATTTTTATTTTTACGTTTTTCAATTTTATTTTACAATTTATTAATTCATTTTTTCTAGTGAGGAGCAGAATGAGCTAAAAATGCTGGAAATTTCTTGATTCGACTCCTAACCAATCTAACAGGAGAGCTACGGTGAAAAAAGGAGAATGAGGAAACACAAGGAACACAAGAGAAATATTATGTTCAACTGACACTGACAAGAAAACCACTCATTTTGTGGCCAATTTATAAATATTTCTGTTGCCGAAAAAAATCCTCACAGTAATTACCGCCGAAAAAGCTTCACAAATACTAAAAATCACATTTGTTGTTATTTGTGGCGGAAAAGCCTCACAATGGATTTGAATTTCACAGAATTTTGTAAGGATAAAACCCTCTCAAAATACACAGTTGGATTTTGTGAGGGCTTAGACCAGCACAAAATCACGCATTTATGAGGGCAAAGCCGCCACAAGTTACTCTGAATAAACTACATTACATTGAAGAAAAATAATACAATTGAGTAATGTATCTAAACAAATGTGTTATATTATTTAACAACTCTCTCCTATTTTGTACATAATTTAAATTATTTTAACAATTCTATTCGCAGATAAATTAGCAACTTAATTATATTTTATTCATAATTTCTTCTATTTTTCGGATAATAATAATATTAATATTATATAGTCTATAATTAAATATATATATATATATATTAATAACATGAAACAATATATTAAATTGAAAAAATACTCAAATTAACGCGAGTGATTACAGTGCAAAAATAAATAAGTAGCATATTCAATTTACCAGATTCAAACCACAAATAATTTTTTTACGACTAAATAATGTAAATTAATAGAAAATTAAACAATTTCAAATCACATTGAAAAGATTAGTTTAACAATTTGATGATTAATCAATTTACTTCTTACTGCTCTTACCCAAATTGTAAGTATCAGCCTTGAGTAAATGTATTACATTTTTCATTTTAGCCATTAATCATTTATAAAATCACAAATTTCTACTTACATTTTAGCAATTTGTAAATTAATCAATTTACCAAATCACAAATTAATTTAGCCGCAAAAAAAAAACAAAAAAACAAAAAAGTGATTCGTGAATGATTGATAAGTTGAATCTAAATTACCTTGTTTGTTTTGACAGATATATTCAAGCTCATAATTATCATTGTTGTTATTATTATTATTATTATTATTATTATTATTATTATTATTATTATTATTATTATTATTATTATTTTATTTATTAGATCTAGAGAAAAAATAGGAGGAAGTTGTAAACAAAATAATAGGAGAGAGTTGTTAAAGTAATATAACACGTTATTTGTTTAAGCACATGTAGTCAACTGTATTTATTTTCTTCATATAATATATTTCATTAATAGTATTTTTTTTAAAATATTATAATTATTTTAAATTTATTAAACTAATTAGTTAAATGAGAAAAACATTTCAGGACAATACACGGTCTCCTAGAAATGCAATCTTCTATAAATGTGCATTAATTAACCTTTAATGTGGCATAATTATTAAACGCTTTAATGTATTTTTTAACACTTTTTTGTGCAATCAAGAGAGACACAAAAAGTCTATTGTTATCCATGCATTCATCCTTTTAACTAAAATTATAATTTTATTATAATTGTCTACAAAATATTTTATGAAATTTTGGTTTCTATATATTAGATAAAATATTTAAAAGGGTGATGGTGAAATTCTAATATTATTATTATTTAATTAAATAGTGTGTGACACCTTCTAATATATGGTGACGTCTATTAGTTTATCCAATTAACTCATACATAATATATACTGATTTAATTGCTTGGTAAAACTTAATAAATTAAAGAAATAGTAATTATTGTATATAAGTTTGGATTAAGTGCACTTCAATGTTTAGACAAGATCAATGTAATAGTGCATCGTAATAGCTTATAGTTCATACATTTCCATTGCATCTTGTCACACCTATTTGGTCATTCGTACACTCTCAAAATAATTTTCTGAGTCTAATTTCCATATCTATTCGTGTTGAAATTCATTACTGCCCCTGAGCTATTCTCGTGCAAATTAGAGGTGTTAATGAAAGAAAGCGCCTAAGGTAAGGGCTTATCCCATGCAATTTTAGGCTAGATATTAAATTAATAGTTGTAAGATATTGATATAAACTTGTGTCTAAAAAGAAAAATATGATTTTTAATTGCCTTGAAGAATTTAACTATAATATTTTATTTTTATGAGTAATAGGTTTGCTGCTTAACTTAATTATAAATTCGATTTATTAATTATAACATGAGTAATATGTTTGATCATATATTTTGATGTAAAGTTATACAATTTATACCCCTATTTCTGCCTCAGATTGTACCTATGTTGGGCCTTACATATTACTCTGTACTGTATATCTGCAATTGCATCTCTCATTCTGTAATTAAAAAAATATAAAGCAAAAGTTGACACCTAATCACTCAAACACATTTCTCTCTCAAATTCTTACCACCAATTCCTTGTCGTTTTGAAACAATCTCTAACTCAAATTCCACACAATTCGGCCACTGATCCATTGTTGCATCAATTTTAACGATCGTGGCTCTGTTTAATCAAAAACAGCTGCCTTTATTTCGTTGATAAAAAAATGACAAACAATAAGTGATACGTTTCTCAATAAAAATTTGAATTTAACTATTTAAATGATTTAGATTATCTACGTTAATTGCAGATGTTTTTCCTATTTAGCACTAAGCTAAATAGACTCCACAAATCTCACTATGGAGGAACAATATTGGGTGTCTATAAAGATTGTTTGACTTATGGGAGACGATCGATCTCTTCGATTTTTTGTGTCTTAAATAGTAAATCGTATAAAATAAATAATGATTTTGTTAAAAATAATGATAATAAAATATTAGTCATTTAATAATACTTTTTAGGTGTTGGTGAAAAATATTTGTATATGTTATATTGTCATTAAAAAGTTATACAATTATAAAATAACTAATGTGTACATGCGTAATCATTTAAGCATCCAAATGAATTGAATGGTTTATTGAGCTGGATGATCACGATATACTAACATTCATAGGATAAATAACCATAATTCAGTAATACTGATTTTATATTGATGATATAGAGCTGATTGTAAAAGTATTTGTACAAAACAAATTGTTTTCAGATTATTATTTATGGAAACATGGTAATAAGATAATTTACTTCTTAATAGCAAGAGTATTATTGGTAGTAGTATATGTGAGTGTAATAAACTTCGAATTTTCAATTTTATCTTTATTCATCAAATTAAAAGGTTAACTTGATACAAAATCTGAAATTATATTAATTGTAAGTTTAGTACACATGATACTACTAAGCACACAAGCATTCTTAACTTGTTTGTTGTCATATTGGATTGTTAATGATCAATATCGTCGTTTTGTTGCTCATTGATAGCATATGTGGGATATGTGATTGTTCTTTATGTATCCATGTATATTTTTTTTCAATAGTTCATCAGATTATAATGACATAACAGAGAGTAGTTGACAAAAAGTAAATGTATTTTTACGGTACTTTGCAAGACATTGTTTTTCGGCGAAAACTGTTCTTGGATATTTGTTCTTGGAAATATTTACCTTTTTTTATGAATAGATTAGATTTACTTGAAAATTCCTCTTTAAATGTGTTTTTGTCAAAAAAAAAATTATTATAATTTCCTAAGTACAAAAGTTCTTACAAATAACGTGCTTTATTGTAGTGTTTTTTAATATACCAGTAACCCAATTCTCAATTAAACAGACTCTGCTGCCATCTCATACTATTCCTCCACATTATACAGCATTTTTCTATTTAATACAACATTTCTAATACAGCCAAACGCTGACGTGTACGTCTTCATAAGAATTTTCCATTCACTATCTTATTTATATTTCTATCAATAAAATAGTAGAATAATATTCTGATATTTTCCTTGTTTGATACCTTAATTTTAATGTTTTTATTTTGATATAATTTATTTCCTTTAATAACCTTCAAATGTTGATTATTTAGAAGTATTTAAATGATTATTTGTCTAAAACTTAACGTGTGTGCAATGTTTACATCGTAAGTCGTAAGTTTGTCTTTACATACGATACATATTAATTATTTACTTATTCATTAAGATAAATTATTTATTGTATTTCAATTCATTCAATTTTTCCACAAACATAAAAGTAGTGGCTCATTGGTTAATGAGTTTCAGTTAACCTAAATCATAATGAAGAATACCCCGAATTCCACAATTATTAAAATAAAACACAAGGAAGTTATAAAGTGAAATTAAAGATTCAAATGAACAACATGTATAATTTTTTTGCGTAGACTACTGTATTGTGATAATAATCCAGCATTACATGTACCAGATTAGACAATAAATCGTTTCATAACGTCTTTTATATATTTGATACTTATTCATAAAACTCCTTAATAATAACAACAACACCAATTTGATATTGGGTGGGAAGTGCATTCAACACATCTCCCATTTTTATATCCATACACGGCAGTCCTGATCACAAAGTGAAGTAACAGGCTCTTTGCAATATTCCTCCAGGAACATCAAATCATCACTGCCATTCACTCAAACTGGATCAAGTCTAAACCAAACAAATAAAAATTAATCATATGACTTTCTTTCTTTACTTTTAAAATTTCTATTCAATTTTATTTGGATAATCTACTAAACATCTAAATGTATCATCTTAATACTTATTATTATTGATTTCAAATGCTTGCATTATTTTTAAGGACTATTCGGGGTAGTTTGTGAATTGTTTTTAATTTTAAAGTAATTTAAAATCAAACATATCATTTAAAATGATTTGCATTACAAAAAAAAAATTTATAATTGTTTTATTAAAATAATATGTGATCATAAGTAGAGAACAACAATCTATAACCACTTACTGTCATCATCAACCACCTCTGATCACCACCGCCACCCATCCCTCCCAAACACCCTTATGTGCCTAAAATAAAACTTCTTAAAAGAATTGTTTACTAATACTGATAATATGTAGTATTACATACACTAATACAAACAAACATGATCAAATTTGAATCAAATGCCTAAGAAAAAAATGCATATTAAGTTAGTAAATTGGCTATATCAAAATTTATTTCAATCATTAAATTAATTATGCTTTCACAATACCCTGAACTCAAATCAAAAGCAATGAATAAATACACGAAAAGATAAGATTGATGATATAAAAACATTTTGTAGAATGATCTTGTACTTCGTTTCTATAGCCAATATAATTTACTTATATAACATAGAAATATGCTATTCATAAGAAGTACAGATAGATAGGATAATCCAAACAAGTAAAAATTGAAAATGGTAGCTCATTAAATGGTCATTTTATTGAATTTCATAAAGTTAATAAATCAATTAATACCCATCTCAAGTAAAAGAGAAAATTATTGAAGTAAAAATAATTACAATCGAAATAAAATTAATATATATCAAGTTTATATAGTGAATCATGATTCTTCAAATAGTAATTAGAGAGTTTATTACAATTAAAAACAACAAAAAAACATATTTGAAGTTGATATCCTAACTAGCTATTGAGTTTATGAAATTATTCAAAACTATTCAACTTATGTCATATATAACGAGATATTTCATCAATTTCATTTGTTTCTAATTGTTTTATTTTTTTTATCTAAACTCAATGTATTTTAATTGTTTATTTTTTATGATAAAATATTATAGTAATTAAACTGTTATCCATATCTCAACTTAATTTGTCAAACTAATCATCTGAAAATGTAACAAATTTTTTAACAATTAATCAATGATTTGTTCTCATTAACAAGATCAAATGCACTCACAATAGTAGAAATCAAATATAGATAATATTAATTAGTAATAACATTCCTTTATATAATGTGTGTATGTGTCAATTTTCTTGTAGTGTGTAATATATTATGTATTTATATTAGATAGAGTATTATATATTATAACATATATATGCACAACACTATATACTACTATAGTTTTAGAGGGGAAGGCTAATATATGCCCCCACTGAATCCATAATCCTCGAGTTTCTATAATTCTTTATATGCAGATGACTTTTTTATCTTCTTATGTGTGGATTTTTTATTAGAATAGTTTTTTTAAAGTAATTAAAACGATCCACTTAAAAAGAAATATTAAAATGTTTTATTTTTTTGACTTCTTCATAAGTTGCAATTTGCTGAAATTTTTATTTTTAATATTTAATAGAAGGTCGCATCTTCAGGATGCGATCATGTACTGGTATGAATTTTTTTTCTCTATTTTACTAATTAAAAATTTGT
>PGWS01027852.1:0-11319 GCA_002896235.1 Cicer reticulatum | reverse complement strand
TTTTTTTATTGAAAGATTTGTTACATTTTTTGGATTTCTTATCAAAAAGTCATAAGTGAGAGAAATATAGTAAGAGATAAAGAGATGAAAGGAAACTATGATAACGTATCGGGTGAATTGACAATCCAATATAAAGGACATAATGGAAATAAGATTTGGAATTCAGTTATCACTATCCAATATCAGTTATCACTTATACTTATCAACAATCATTTATCAACTTATCAGATGATCACTTATCAATGTATCACTTTATCAGCTATTACTATCACTTATCAGCTACCACTTTATCAACTACCAGCTATAAGCTATCGCATTATCAAACTATAACTTACTAGCTATCATTTATCACTTATCACTTATCAGCTACCACTTATTAGCTATCACTTATATTTATCAGTTGTCTTTTATCAGTTATCAAATTATCACTTATAGCTATCACTTCAATCTTATCACTTATCAGCTACAAGTTATCGCTATCAACTATCACTTATCGTTTATCACTTATCAGGCTATCACATATCACTTATCACTTATCAACTATGATTTATCACTTATCAACTATCATTATCACATATCAGCTATCATCTACACTTACAACTATCATCTACCACTTATCACTTATCATATCAGCAATCACTTATAAGCTACCACTCATCAACTATCACTTATCAGCTACCACTTATCACTTATCCAAATTATTAAACTATCACTTATCAGCTATCACCTTAAATTTATTGAGTTAACTATCATGAGTTGTTATTATTTAGGTCCATAATATACAAAAAAAAAAAAAATTAATAAAATACAATAAACTACACCAATAAGCTATTTTTTATTTATTGAAAATGAATCATATTAAACTTAAAATGAAGTTTGAGAATGATAATTTTCAGCATCATACATCATAAATGAATTTTAACAAAAAGAGTGGATGTACAATTTGAAACCCAAAAATGAGCATTGAAATAGTAGAGGTTGTGATAGAATTGATCACAAGATTCCTACCATCATTATCTTCCAAAACTCACGAGTTATCAATCTGTTTGGAGTGTAGATATTATATTAAATTGTTGTTTCTTTAGAGTTGACAAGTGGAAGAATCTAGTATTAAGATTTCTTTGTTGTATTAATTTGTATCTAGATTGTTGGAAACCAATAGCTTTCCTTAGTCCTAACTAAGGAGTTATACACCTTTTAGAGCTCTTGTCTTAACTCAACCAAGTGTTGGTTTGTACCACTTAACAAGGGTTTGGGTAAACCCTCCTAATTTTTAAAGAACATGCTTTTTAAGTACAAAGATATTATCCAAATGTATGAAGATTCCAAAAACGCAAAGTATATTTAGATATGTGGTATTAGGGGACAATCGTTGGAGTTACTCCAGTGATGTCTAAACCTGATTATCAAAGTCATATGTTCAAGCCAATGCACCAATAAAATTTAAGTAGATTCCGTTAGATCAGTAAACTTATTAATGGTTATAAATTGTATTACCATCCGTTTGGAAAATAATTGAACAATTTGTTAACAAAAAATTTGTTCGAAAATGAATGTCCTTTCAATTCTACTACACTTTTTTTCAAATTGTACATTTAATAATATTGCTTACAATTATTTCAAATTGCAATATATCATCCTTATGCATTTAATGACATTTTATAATGCCAATAACTACAATATAATTTGTAAAAACTACTATTTTTTCCTCTTCATATATAGCTTTCTTATATGGGTGAAATGAAAGGACCAAATATTTTGGGAAGAATTGGGACAAATAGAATAATGTTATTCTAAATAATACTCTAAACATTAAATGTTTTATGTTACTATGTAACATACTATTAAGTACATATTTGGTAACATACTTCTATTATTGATTAAAATTTATGAGTTTCTATAAATTTGAATGAGAATCACACAATTTGGTAAAATTTATAAATTTATGTGAATTTTATCTAATCTATAACAAGAATGTTTTAAAAAATGTATGTAAAAATTGTGTTGTTAGTATTATCCTTCCCATAAACATATTTCTCACATTAAATAGGGATATAAAAAGAATTATAACAACTAATGTATCTTAATATATATATATATATAATAATATATATATAATTATATATATATTTCTTATAATAAAGACAAAAAATCTACCAAAATTTATCTTATAATAGAGATCAGAGTTAGTAATCTCTTTACCCAACACATTATGTGAAAACCTAAAAATTTTCAATATGAATCATAAAACGGATTTTTTTTAAATTTTAAATTGAATATCATTTAAATAGTATATTGATGTAAACTTTTTAAATCATAAAACGAATTTTCTAAATTTTAAATTGATATCATTAAATTAATATAATTGATGTAAACTTTTTTAGAAATTTGAATTAAGTAATTCTTTTTCACTGAGTTCTAAGTGATTGTTTTAACGGGGTTACTCTTAGACTTATCCTATATTTCTCTTTTAGAGTATATCATTGTTAGCCTTTTGGCAAAAATTAAATATAGTATCCATTCTTGTATCCTTTACGATGTATGATATATATGGTGCTTTCTCTGATTTGTTTTTGTACTTCCATATTTCCGGCACACAAATTAAACTTATTAAATTTATAAAATTAATTAATTCATTTTAATGCCTCTTTTCTATCTTCAAATAATAAATTTAAATTATATAATTATATTAATATAATAAAATAATTATTGTTATATAATACAAAATTTAAAATATATTAAATTATATGGGTATAAAGAAAACAATTATTAATTATAATATTTAAAATTATTAAAAATATTGAATATGTAAATATATATAGAAATTTAAAATAATAACCAATATTACTGGAGTGGGTTCATAATGCGGTATAATTTGTGTTGTCACGTAAGTTTTAAATTTTATTAATCGATCTTTAGTTTTATTAATTTGAAATATATATTCGTACGAACTTTGAACTCTAAACATACTTTATGTATGCATTTTATTTATTTCAATTAATGGTAGGTACAATAACTCATCATGTATAACAACAACAATAAACATTCTCATAACAGGTACCACCTCTGTGATAGCCCCTGTTGATGCAATCTTGATTGCAAACCCCAGGATTTATGCATTTATCACCACATGTTATACCCAGAAAATCCAGACCAAATGCTAATTCTGCAACCAAAAGAAAGTTAAATTCATACAAGCAATAAGTTTCTTACAAATATATATATATATATATATTATAATATATATATATATATATATATAATTAAAAAGTCCTATAATAAAGTCATATGCATCTAGCCACTTAAATCAATTGCCATTTGAGTTAGTTAATTATATATTAAAGAATACAAATCAATAGATAAAACAAACGTTTATTTATTACCTGAAACCAAAACCAAAGAAAGGATCAACATCCAACAATATATGCTCGATGATGTTAAGCTGCCATTGTGTAAGATTTCACTTAATATTTTATTTCTTGTTAGATTGAGACTTAACATGTTTCCTTATATACACATCTATTTAGATTTAGAGAAAGCAATAAAGATTGCTTCAAAGTAAAAATAAAATTACTGACATTAAATATTTTATTATATTTCAAAATACATTATATATTAAATTTTATTAATTATTCAAACTAGCATTTAAGTCTGATGAGTTCTTACATCAACGATGACAAGAATAATTAACTATTATTTTTGTTTGAAACATTAAATACCTTTTGAAATTATTTTTTTATTGTATTTTATCTTTTTGAAAATAATTAACTATTATTGTATTCAAATAGGTTTAATAACTATGAAGTTCTTTAATATTTGTTACAATTACAACAAAATCCTGTCATTGAAATCATTTAACAATTGTCAATATGTATTCATTATAATATTCTTTCAAAAATATTATATTAACTCAATAATAGTGTTGCACTTGAAAAAAATTATTCTTACATACTTTAAAATATGCGTAAACTCTTTAAAACAAATGGCATTTATCAGAGTTAACTGTAATTTTACATAATCCTTATTAAGATTGTATACTTAACTTTATAATTGATCCAAAATTTGATTTCAATATTTTACAACAATAATTAAACAGTAGTTTGAAAAAATTATGATAAAAAAGACAAAAATATTCATTTATAAAAGAAAAACAGAAATAGACACACAATAAAGAATTAAAATAAATATTAAGTAAAGTAAAAAAAAAAATCAAAATTATATTTAAAGTCTAAAGAAAACTCGTCACTTTTAGCATTGAAGATGTCCCCATCATAGTTGATTGCTAACATAAAATTATATCACTCTTAATTTATAATTTTAGTATGATATTTTATTAATAAAATGTAATATTATACAAATTCTAATCACATAGTTTAATATTATTCTCTATTCTATTATAATTGATTTATTATAAAGAAATTGTTTTGAAAAATAATCGACAGCTAGGTTTAATTTTAAAGGTAATCATATTAATTAATAACTTTTTTTTTTTGGACTAATATTGGATGCATCGTTTTTAATATAGATTCATACATAATTTTTAAAATAATAATTTTCTTTTGAGTTTCTTAACAAATGTAATAAAGACATTTGTTAGTATTTTTTAATGATGGAATAAATTGTTTATTATAGGTTAGAGGAAGTAGTATTCAAGAAATAAAAATTTGTCGAGTATCACTATAAAAATTTAGGAGTTTGAGTTCATTCATCTTATTTTAAATATTATTTATTTATTTTGTTATCTAAATTCCTTATTATATACTAATATCATATTAATTATTTTTTTCACTGTATATATTTATTTATTGTACTCTAACTAATCAAAATTTCCACAACAATTAATAATAATATTTTGAGTATATATTAACGGATAATGTATATGTTCATTAGGGATGGGAATAGGCTAGGCCGCCGACAGGGGCCTATGGCCTGCCTATGGCCGTAGTGCCTCATTACTTATGTGTGGTGACCCTGCTATTGCCCAATGACTGCATTTAATAAAAAGACCAGGTCAGGCTATTTATAAAACGCTATTTTGTATTAATTAGGTCAGGCTCAGGCTTATAAAGAAGCCATTAGGCCAAGACAGGCCGGGTCCTATATATATTTATCATTAATTTATAATTAAAGTTATTTTGATATTATTATAGATTAATATATTTATTTCCTATTTTAAGATATTATCAATTTAGATAGCAATCACTCAGATAGTCATCTCCATATTCCGTATAGCCTATTCCATATTTGGGTAGTCGTTCCAGATATTTTATGACGGTAGCCATTTCAATTAGTCAATAACTCAGTATAGTTCCTCAAGTACTTATATTTCGTTTTGAGTAGGTATATATTTACTCACATTTTTATATGTGTACATCCTTTTTGCTACATCAAAATTAAAAAATCTATTATTTCCATTTGAATACCATCCGAGAATATAGTTTTATTTTAATGGATTGATTTTAAAAATTGTGATGTTTGTTTCATCAGATGTTTTAAAATTTTACCATTTTTGTTAGAAAAATTATTTTGTTTAATTATATATTATTAATAAAGATATGTAACATTAATATTTGGGTTATGTGGGAGAGCATTTAAATTTTTAATATGAATAAGGCTTATCTAAATATAATGAGGCTTCCGCGGCCATAAGGCCAGGCTTTTTATTTAAAAGGCCAGCCAGGTCACGATATTGAAAATAAGCTAGTTGATAGGCCGTAGGGCCAAGGCTTAGGCCCTAAAAAAATTAATCGTAGGCCAGGCTCAGGCCTTGCAAAAGCCTGGCCTGGCCTGGCCTATTCCCACCTAATGTTCATTCACTTTGGTCTCTTAGACGCGTAGGGGTGTTGGCCTAAAATGGGTATCTTCATAGCTAACCATACATGGTTTTCTCTTTTAATTTTCCTATAAAATCCTCAATTATTTTATAACTCATTTTTCACCCCTTCTTTTGTAAATTTAAATTAAATTTCACCATAATTTTTAGATTTCAAATTATTGAAAATAAAATTAAAGTAAGTAGCTGTTGACACCTAATTTTGTTCCGATTTTTACTTTTTTATTAAAAAGGAAATAATAATATAATAATAATAATAATAATAATAAATATATGTGAAGAAATATAAAAGTAAAAATAAATAATTAGGGATATAAGCTTTTAACAATCACAAGTGTTTCGTTCTTGTTGCCTCTAAATTCTTGTTCAGACTATTTTCTAATATAAAAATAATAATAGGAAATAAAAATAAAGGAAAATTGAAAAGAAATGAATTGATGGTCATAAAAATCAATGCATGATTCAAAATAAATGAAAAAAAACGAAGGAAATTGATTGATGGTCATAAAAATCAGAATAATGGTGATCAATTGATTAGAAAAAGAAAACCAAAGAAATGAATCAATTAGCAATAAGAATCGGTATAAATTGTGGCCAATTAAAGAAAAAGAAACCAACAAAAATAGATTAATGGTAATCAATTGACAATTATTCTTTTGTCTTTTGAAGTCTATACCAAAAGTCTATAAATAGTCTGCCACAAGAAGACACCAGGAAGAGAATTCGAAACATAAATTGAGAGCACATAAAAAATAGAGAGTTTTAGTTGGCAAAAGAGAAGAGAAAAATCTGATCTTGAAACAATCGGTCTAGCAAAACACAATTCAGGAGTAAGGTATCATTTTTCTTATTTTTTTTTCTCTAATTTTCTGCTTATTAGTCTTTTGTTTTGTTTTTGCATCTTTTTTTAAAATATATTTTATTCGCTTTCTCTATTTTTTTTCCTGTTTGTAAAAAGTAAAACTCATGTGTTAAGCTTTTATTTTTTTAAAGAATCATTTAATCCTAAATTGTTTTCTTTGCAACACAAAAATAATAATAAAAAATATAACAAATTGATGTTTATAGGCCGAGAAAACAATTGCACCATAATTGTAAATATAATATCATAATACGTCTTTATAACTAAAAAAAATCATAACAACAGATAAAGTTTTCACCTTTAGATTAGAATTAAAATGGTCGCGGGCCGCCGATGAAATTCATCCTCGCTCGCCGCGCATATTACTCACTCTCAATCGTGAGTGGCATTTGTGTCGCGACATATCCGACAACGTACGACAAATAATTTAACAGATTATTTACACGTCGTGTCATCTTTGTCTTGTTCACCATACCGTCACATCACGTTATTTTTTTAAAAAGAAAAATTAATTTTGTTTCTTTACTTTAAAACAGTTAGTAGAAGATATAATCCATGAATAAATATTATTATATTATTATATCTCTCATTATTACTATTATATATTTTTATTTTTTTTTTTGATACATATATAGATATAAATAATAATATAATCAGTCAACAGATAATATTTTCTACACTAAGAACTACGTGAGTTTTGATTTTCCTTATTGCACCCTGGGGATACATAGGAGCAAGGTCTTACCCTTGTCAAACAAAATTAATAAAACAAATATTTTTTCTTTCATTAATGTAAATATTTAATTTTTTTATTATTCTTTTTGGGGTAAAATAATAATAATAGTTTTGTATATAATTAATATAGGTAACGCGTTTTAATCCGGACGTCGTAGGCGGTAATACTGTCCTACTCGTAAGTCGACTCCCGAATCCAAATTTTCGATTCAAAAAATATTATTTTAGGTTATTAATCCAATTTTTCCTTTAATAAAAATAAAAATGGTGGCGACTCTTTTTTTCGCGGACAAACCGGACGCGACAGCTGGCGACTCCACTGGGGATATTTGACGTCAGCAATCTAATAATTATATATAGTTATTTATTATTTATATTTTATTTATATTACCTCCTATTATTAATTTTTATTTGTCATATGGATTGTGAATATAATTTTTATGTGTTTTGTCAATATTATTTTCTATCCAATTGCAATGATTTTTTTTATCTTATTTATTTTCTATACACTACCCTAACACGACTCACACACTTATGAGTGGGCTCTATACCCGGCTGAGAGTGCAAACCTAAGATAAGTTAGAGACTGTGTAATGATAATCTTCTGGATGTACCAATCATGTTTGGTTGTCATGAAAGTCTCACCTAGAGTTGACATTTTCTAAAATATTTCCATTTTTAATATTTACCTATTAATTGGTTTAATATTTTTGAATTGAGTGGTGTGCTCTAGGAACCGATTGTAAGAACTATAGAGCCAACCCATAATAAAAGGGTCACCAATAAAAACCATCAATTAAGAAAGAGAACCATGTAGGGCACAGTATGTATTAAAAAAACTTACGTGTAGCTAGCTATCTTATATTTATCTAAGCATGCATAATCATGCATGTTTCATCTTTTATTTATTTACACAGTGTTTTTCTCTATCTCTTCATTTTTTGTAGAAAAAAGTGATTGCATATTAGGAGGTAATAAAAT
This sequence comes from Cicer reticulatum, assembly GCA_002896235.1. Lineage (NCBI taxonomy): Eukaryota > Viridiplantae > Streptophyta > Magnoliopsida > Fabales > Fabaceae > Cicer > Cicer reticulatum. The sequence goes on along the minus strand of PGWS01027852.1, from coordinate 2,908 downwards.
ATTTCAATTAAATGAATAATCATTTGCATTCATCTTTCTTACATTCTCATAACATTTTCCTTCAAGAAAAAAATGAAAAAAAAGCAAATAAAGAAAGAAAAAAGTATCATGACACCCTTACTGAACATGTTCTCTGGCTAAAATCATGGATGAATTGAAACATACAAAGGCTATCTGGATCACTGAAAGACCCTATGTCCTATATCAATGATGAACATCAATAAGTATAACAAGATTATCAGGAATGAATACGTAGAACTCATGTTATACCCTTTGATTTATAAGTCCAACAATTTACCTTGAGTCTAGGTCACCTCAAGTAACTTGTCTACAAGATCTGAACATAGATACTAATGAGATTCATCTTCATTCTTCTCCCCACTTCTATGTCAGGACATACTTTTTTTGACTTTTCACCACAGGTGAACTTCTAGAAGTTGGGTCGTCTATGTTAAATTTTCATCATTATTCGCTTACTACTTTAATGTCATGAAAAAAAAATCACCAATCTAAAGAAAAATATCAAGTCTTGTGTGAACCTTCAAGGACAATTGAAAAACCTCGACTAAACATTATGTGGAAGACATTGATGATATTGCATATATTTAATGAGTCTATCCAAGGGGCAAAGTCGACAATGAAGATATTATCAGTTTCTCTTGTGAATTTTAATTCTACAGCACCAATAATATTGATAATATAAAGTCTTACGATACTTTATTATATTGACACACTTTGTTTCCTTAGTATTATGAATATCACTAAATGCATTTTGTTTGTTCTTCCCTTTTACCCCTCATATATTTAACCATTTATTACCCAACATTATATGTCTTTCTCTTATTCTAACCATGTACTATACATATTTGTAAGTAGTTCAGTTATAAATAAGTTTGCTAAGATTTCATTACATAATTTCAGTCATGCTATTAATTCCACTGAATGGGATAAGAACGATAAAAATAAATCCCTTATTAGGATGGACCTCAAATGTTGGGACATGCAGTTAACGTATGTTAATCCCCTAGAAAGATCGTTTTTATCTTACATTATCTAATTGTACTTTGAATATACCAATCACTGGAGGAATTTGAAGTTGTACCATGACTATTCTAGATGCTATACAAATCAATAGTGAAATGTTGAAAGCATATTGGGATTTACCTAATCGATCAACTCAGATGAATCAAAATTGTAAATTTGGGATAAGAATTGGTTCATTTAATATGTACATATTAGACCAAATGTCTAAAGTTTGAAGTCATTTTTCCATTATGTCCTTCCCTTCAACAATATAATCAACTAGCTGACGTTCTAGCTGTTTTATTTTTCAATGTTAAAAGTTAAGTCATGATGAAGAATAGTCACTCACAAGAATGAAAGTCACGACCATCCTGCTTACTACAATGTAGAAGAAAGCTAGATAGAAAATTCTTCGTACCAAATATTATCTCGTAACAGTGGGACACCCTCCCTGAGAATCAGACTATAATTGGGGCACCATTTATATTCTTATTATATAGAATAAAGGCAGTACGACTTGTTCAAACAAAAATCCTTTTATCAAGAGTAATGATCTGTGTTGACCAACGGAATTCAAGTCAAAGAAAAATATTGACTGCCTCATATCAAGGACAATTATCAAAACATCTTAAAAGAAGAACATATGAACTTCAGAGCTTCAAAAGAAAGAATTAACACTCAAGAAGATTTCATATTTAAAAGGACTAGCACATAAGTGGACTCCCAACTATATGAGCCCCAATACCAAACAATGCAAGTTTTGCTATATCTACACCAATTTAGATCAAGAAGACTTATCACTACTTTCACACATTGATGCTTCAAAAAGTATTACATCTAAATGAAGACCCGCTACGGTTGGTAGGCAAAAATGAAAATCCGCCTAGGTTGAAAACTTGAAAGGGAGACCTAGGCAAAAATTAGGGTACAAAAAATAATAATAAATACCCGCTAGGTTGAAAACCTGAAAGGGCGACCTAGGCAAAAATTAGGGTACAAAAAATAATAATAAATACCCGCTAGGTTGAAAACCTGAAAGGGCGACCTAGGCAAAAATTAGGGTACAAAAATAAGTAAATACCAACGAGGCAGAAAATCCAAAAGGACAACCTGGGAAAAGTGAGGATATAAAGTCGAATAAAGACTTGCTAGGTCAAAAAAAAAGAAGGGGCAACCTAGGTGAAAATGAAGGAAGACCTTTTAGGTCAAAAACCAAGAAGGGCTACCTGGTTAAAAATTAGGGCAAAAAATAAATAAATAGAATGAAGAAGTTATAAAGGAAAATGTGCAAATAATATGGCTTACACGGATCGAAGTCAAGTCGATATATTCTGAAAGGTTGTGAAGATAAATTGAGGCAAATCATATCCTCCAAAGTGGGTCAATAACGCTATTGAAATTGTGGAATGATTTATTAGCACACTTCTTTTATGAAAAATTACTAACAAATTGGGTCATTTACCCACATTAGATCACCTTATCTTCTTTTCTTTCTATGAATCATTTTTTTGTATCATATATTTTCTCATTAAATATCATTGTCTGAACCTTCATTCACTACTTTCCTGTGTTATAAATCTTTTTTGTCAAAATGCATTTTTATGATAATCATATGTTGGGGCACAATATATGTGAATGTCAAGAGTCCAAAACTAGTATGATGTCTTTACATTTAGGCATGGGCAACTAAAGATCAAGTCGATGATGTAAGAAAAAAATCTCTTTAAAGATCAAAAGGACAATCACCGCCATTTATTTGAAGTAATGCACATTTTTCATCCATGAATCAAGGATCATGTCCGTAAAGAGGTGAAAGAAATAAAAAGAATTGAAACAAAATTTGATTGAAAAAAAAAAAGATGAAAATGAAGAAGGAAAATGTTCA
>PGWS01027844.1:0-16751 GCA_002896235.1 Cicer reticulatum | reverse complement strand
CGATTTGCCAAATCGATTTGGTCAGTTCTGCTGAGTTCCTGCATGACCAAATCGATTTCTAAGTCGATTTTGTCAGTTTTGCTGAGTCCCTGTGTTGCCAAATCGATTTCCAAATCGATTTTGGCAGTTTTGCTGAGTTCCTGCCTCTCTGCCAATCGATTTCCAAATCGATTTCGTAAAAGATTTTGAAAGATATATTTATACAATCGATTGGCAAATCGATTAGGTTAAAATAGTGAACTTCCTGCAACTCAACCAATCGATTTCCCTGCTTATTCTTCCAAAAAAATACTTAAACTAATTCAATCACATTCATACACAATCCCAAATCTTAACACTTAGCACTGATAACGCAATCGCTACAACAACATGAGTTTCGAAATAGTATTGCAATCAAACATGCTATCACCAAATTCCAAAACATAACACTTAACACTTATAACACAATACTACAACATCATGGGTTTCGAAATGGTATTGCAATCAAACATGTTATCACCAAATTCCAAAACATAACACTTAACACTTATAACACAATATTACAACATCATGGGTTTCAAAATGGTATTGCGATCAAACATGTTATCACCAAATTCCAAAACATACACTTAACACTTATAACACAATGCTACGCAGACAAAATGAACCAACAATTCACAATTTAACAGGGTGTAGTCTCTCACGGACAAACACATGTGCATTCTCTCACGGACAAACACAATTCACCAAGAAACGTTAAATCGTAAAGTACCAACTATCACGGCCGTCAGTACTGTTTACCGAAGGTGCCGACCTATCACGGTCAGCCACAACCTGTTACCCAACGTAAAATCGTAAACGTTACTCTTCACGGAGCCCGTAATATAAGTTTTTCTACACCCTGCCTCCTTTGGCCAAGGTCTAGTTCATTATTAATTGTTAAATGTTAAAGACACGTAGATGTTCAACTCATGTTGATGTTCATATGCAATGGTAGCAACTCGATTATATTGAGTTATATGTCACGTGTGAGGATGGTCATCATTATTAGATGTTGGTCAAAACCATCACCCTCAACCACACCTCACCTAAATGCAATTTTCAAACACAAAATACTCATTCTTTTCAAAATTATGAATTTAACCCAACCTGACCCATATCAACCAGAACCATACCTAACCCGAACCATAATTGACCAAAGTCGAAACATCTGGAACCTGAATCATCTCAACCTAACCGTATATTCCACTAGGTGATGTGGACAATTTTGACAAGAAGAAATAAGTGAGTAGAGCTGAAGAAGAAACATACTTTGAAGAGGGAGGATGGCGACGACGACGATCTAGAGCCATAACCCATGTAATTGCCCAAAACATACGATCCACCATTCCATATGCGTAACCTAAACTTGAATTATGCTACCAATCCTCTGAATTTGATATGCCCTTCTAATGATCCACCTCCATTTAGATGCATCTCTTGAGATTGGAATGAAAGTTTAATAGCAAACCAGATTGTAAACTTTGCAAAATTAAACTTGCAATCTAAACACTACCACATAAAATACTCACTAATTATCGTGTAGCCGCAATCAATCGATACAGGTATATAATTAAATGTGTGAATCTACAATGCTTGTTCATTGTAGCGCATCTAATCAATATGTGAAAGCATAAAGTTGCTTTTGAAAGCTAGCCCCATCAATTAAAGTGAAGGGGATCATTGCACATATTCAGGGAACAGTAAACCTACACAATCACCATAGAAAGACATGGATGGCAAGAACAAAGCTATCGATAACGATTTATGGGAACTGGGAAATGTTCTTTCAATGACCTTCCAAGGTGATTCGTTGGCTTACGGTCATACGATCCAATTTTTATCGATATCCAGTGGTATGATAATGAGGTGTATCGCCAAATTTAATACCCTTTTCCACTATACTCTATGAAAAAAAATTTGAATTGTTAGTGAATTAATTAATAGTTTTATAAATATTATATTTACCTTTTTTGCGAACGGAAAATGAGGCTCAAGATTACTTATTGGTGCAAGGAAATGGCATATGGTACCATTCCCAAGTTTTAAGTAGATGTGAACATCCATCGATCGACATAACACCAGATTCAGATGCACGACACAATTCTCTATAAAGTATCGCCAACCACTTTGAACCCCAACTGTATTCTCCCGTCTCTCGCAAATCTCTCAACAAGTGCAACCATATAATATGTCATGCATTAATATCCGCCGATCAATCTTAAAATGTACGCTCTACATTGTATTATTAATTTCTTCGTCCGACGATTCTAGAGTTAACAATGAAAATGTTTCTCTCAACCATTTTAATTTTATAAAAATCCCTTTTCTTTTGAGAGATTCAGGTGGCATGACTCCTAACAAATCTAAAAAATCATATGCCCATCATACCATAGTTGATCTAGTAACTGCTTTATCCTCAACACGTAAGCTAAGTAACAGTGATACATCTTCTATGTTACATTCACATTGTTGGAAAGATGAATCGTGTGGGTTTTAGGTCTCCGTCTTTCAACTAAAGCAGTAATAAGTGAATGTCTATTTTTTAGCTTTCTATTTGTGATATGTTACCAAACCCGAACTTAATTCAACAATGACATTATTAAAAAATTTGGTGTGCATGTGTTTATGGTTAAGTGATCTTAAATTTTAAAATGAATCTTGTAAAATATATAAGCAAAGATTACAAATATATTTGTAGAGATTAGAATGATATGAGTACACGCAATCTCTCAATCACTGCTTTGGTACAATCAACGCATTGCTCAAGGGTACACGCAATCTCTCCAATCACTGCTATGGTACAATCACATTCTATAGATGAGAGTTTTATATGCAGAAACGAGACAACTATATCAGACCTCATTAGCACATTAAATACCTTAGTGCATTGCGCCCTTGCCTTGCACATTGAGCTAGTGAGTTTTAAACACACGTTATGCAGTTTCAAAACCATTTTTTTCTAAAATCTCACACCTTCTCTACCATTCAAGCAATTCCACTTTCTTGCATTTTTCCCTGTTAATTGTTTTTCACCTTTCAAACTCAACAATGGAAGATATATCTGTTGATTTTTGATCCTTTGATTCCTAATTTTGACATAATTAATAATTCAACATGTTCATACAATACATATATAAATCTAATATTTGAATGAGCAAGATTTCAGGAACAACAATCAAATCCTACACACTTGGAACATGTTGCTTGGAACACAAGAAATCAACAAAAGTTGATTTTTGACGAAGCAAATCGATTGGGAAATCGATTTCATTAACAAGGGTGTAAGGAAACACAACTGTTTGTGTTGGTATAATCGATTGGACAATCGACTGACTGAATTAGAAATGAAAATGCACAAGTCAGTAGCACCCCAGTTTTGAGGGTAATCGATTGACAAATCGATTATACAATTCACAAAGTAAACCTGATTGAATAAATCGATTGGGAAATCGATTGGATAATCACAGTGGAAACCCAGTTTTAAGGGTAATCGATTGGCAAATCGATTACTTAAAAATCACTTGCAAAAATAACTTTTCCTGTGACATACAAATCGATTGGACAATCTATGTTGTAATATTTCAATCAAGTTAAATTTGTCGAAATCGATTGGGAAATCGATTGAACCAAATCCCAGGTAAGAAAGTTTTCAGACAAATACATACAAATCGATTGGCACGGTCGATTAGTATCAAAATAGCTGAGTCACTAACTTAAACCCAATCGATTGGCAAATCGATTGACAAAATCTTTTGAAAACCCAGTGAACTCTGAGCGTGTGATCAAATCGATTTTAAGTATTTGTTAATCGATTATGAAGATTGATAAATCGATTATGGAATCGATTGATATGTGTTTCAGTTTGAACATAACATCTGCAATCGATTACGAAATCGATTCATATCAGTCTTATATAGTTTCAAGATTCAAGAAAAAACAAGACACACGATAATCGATTGGCAAATCGATTAGACTGGTTTATCACTTTATGAAATCGATTGGTAAATCGATTGATTAATGTGGTTTTCAGAAACTATATAAACTGTCTTCAATCTGTCTTTCAATAACATGAATGAATGATAATGATACCAATCTGAAATATACTTTGAAATTTCTTGATATACAATAACACTTGGTTAATACACTGAGATTACTTTTTCAGATCAAAAAGAAAAAGAGGATTATCAACAATCAAAAAGATAGCTGGAAAAGTGATCTTGAAAGACAAGGGGTTCTCATAAACAATCTTTGATATCCAGAATTGTGAGAAGCCACATTGACCAGATGAAGACTATTTTTGTTTCTTCCTTATTTCTGTTTGTAATAATTCTTTGAAACAAAAAACAAAGCGAGAAAAATCCAGCTAGAAACTGTGGACTACTTTCTTGGGTGAGAGTGCTCAACAAGAAAGAGTTGTACTTTTGATTCTGTGATAGGTTGCTGAGTATCTACAAGGATCAGAGGTGATCAAAGGAAAGAGATCATTAAGATAGATAGGTTTCGGGGATGAAAACTGGACAATCTGTAATGATCTTTCTATTGGAGAAGAAATCTGAAATCGTTTGGATTTGCAGGACTGGATGTAGGTTGTCAAGTGGACAACTGAACCAGTATAAATCCTTGGTGCAATCTTCTCTAACCCTTAACTCCTTTGATTTACTATCTTGATATATCTGTATATGTGATTAAAATTAGATGCATGTTAAACATATTCTGTAATAAGTAATATTGTTTTTAATCTGATAATTGACTTGTATGCGTCTTGATTAATCTCATATCAATCTAATAAACTTGCTAATCTTGTTATGCCACAATTTAATTTCCGTTGTGTGTATGAAATGATTTAATTTTCATAAAGAACTGATACATTCTGATATATTCCCGCTTATTACGAGGTCATATATACCAACAATATCACCTATCATAGCCATCAATCAATCCCAAAATGAGGTGAGTTTGCAACCACAATGAATTGATGATTTCCATTTATCTCCATCTATGACACCCTAAACCCCAAAATAAACTATATATAATAATTTATATAATATTCCTATAAATTTACACCGGATAAATAAAATTTATTTCCAATAAAAATAAAATCTTTTATTTTTAATTAGGATAACGCGATTTCTCAAAAATAAATAAAACACTTTAAACTTAATTTTCTTCATTAAATAGTGAATCTCAATAAGCTTGATTTAAGTATAATTATTTGGTTTATTCTAAAACTAACTAGTACTTCTAAGGTTTTCATACAAAAAATTCGTTCAAATTAAATAAGAAAATACAAATTACAACCCTTATTCCCAGTGTCACCTATCAGAGGCTGGGTATCCTCCCAAACTTGAACTTCAAAACTCATTAACTGTAACAACTGTGATTTTGCAAACGCAGAGCCAAGTCAGTCAAACACAAACAACGAAGGAGGTGAGTTTTTGAAATCATGTTAATAGTATAATATAAATAAGAAGAACATGCAATTAATCATAAAAAAAATTGTATCATTACACAAAACATTCTCAAGGAAAAACAGTAACATTATAAAGTCAAAACCACTCAAGGAATCAATAAATTTGTCCAGTATACATCAAATCATCTAAGAAAATTTTATGGCTTTTGAAACACAGGTCACAATAAAACAATCACAAGAAATGTAATGCTATGCATGAGCATATACTCTACTTCAAACAATGGTGTTACCATTCTAATCTGAAGTACTTGTTAGGAGACTTTGATACTATGCCACCATCCCGGTGGACGGACAATTCAAATGGCCCTTGCCTCATAATTCTCCTCAACTCAACCCGAGACACATATACGTCATAGTCGAGTTAAGCGTGTGTTGGTGGTAGCTCCCGACAATTCGAGTGCTACCTCCAAGCACTAGGAATTCCCCACCCGTATCCTCCAAGTCTAACAATCTTGCCTTAAGCCACACAGACCGCCACAATCAGACTCATTCATTTGTACTTCCCGGAATCACTAGGGCTTGTCAGGCCCTACCTATATATGACAAAATGAATATTCACTTCACAAATTCTCAATATTTATTTTCTCCCCTCCTAGCCTTAACTACTCCATTAAGAGCATCATCTATAAATCATCACTATTTCATCATAATATTGGACTTCCAATATTCTCCATCACAATTTTATAACGTCATTAATCATACATAATCATAACATCGTATAGACTCAATACCAATTATTATAACATCACAATCATACATAATCGTAATAATCATATAAAAACTCATCATAAATTTACAAATCACTATTGTCGATAAAAATCAGCATTATCATCCCGCATACATATATCATACCATGCATCCATATTTTACTATCACACACATAAATTCGTCTAATAACATATGCATCAAATTCATTTGAAATCAAATATCATTTATAATATCAAATACATGCATTTAATGAAATTATTAACCAATCAACCTTAGTTAAATTATTTCTATTCCATATTTTAATCTCACAATTTCCATACTTTCACATTAATAGATTATCACTAAAAGGGGCTATTGTTGACGTAGCGAGGCCCCTGATGAATCGTAGGAAATACAGTTTTCCCGTTCATCTAACATATATTATACCCTGAATTCAAATGCTCTCTACCCCTTACCTTATTTCGACGATCACACATGAATACGGATCCACGAGGCAACCGCTTTGTTCATTTACTCTTATGTCCCTTCAATCGATCTAACTCGACAATTATGGGTAAACGTTAAAAATAAATTATGAGAAGATACTCTATTAACTAAATTTCGAAAACGGTGCAAAATAATGAATTCTACAAACGGAGAAGTTGGGTATTTTACAGAGAAATTGGGGTTATTAAAAATCTGAAAAATTATGTTTAATTGACGAGTTAAATGAATGAAATAACATACTTAAATTTAAGCGAAAATAGAAAAAGTTTTCTGGAACAGTTATCGATCACCGGTGTCAAACGATAGGTTATTGTTTTGGTTTTACAACTGCCCTTCCAACTCCCTTTCCTTTTTTTTTGTTTTATTTTATTAACAATTAGGGTTCACACATGGGTCAAACCCATTGGTCCCTTTGTGTATGTTTTTGTTTTACTATTATTATTTTTATTATGCTAAAATAAAATTAATAGTTATTTAATCTCCTTTTTAATATTACTCCAAACACAGTTTTCCAAACATTACTAATATTTTATAAATTAGAGTAATTAAAATAATCAATATAAAAAAAATATATTACTAATCATCAAAACTCTCACATTCAAAAATAATCTCTACAATTATATTTATTTCCAAAAGAACTCCATTATAACACAATACACAAGCATGATTAGAGAACTGGTCAAAATTATAAAATATATTTAAATATAACATCAATATTGTTTTATTAACTAAAAATCTAATAAATATATATAAAACACAATACACAAACCAAATTTAAAAATAAACAAATCAAACACAATATCAATTTCTATATCAAGATAATATTTATAAAAAATAATTGAAAAATAGAAAAGTTATTAAATAATTGAATATAACTATCTTCATACTTACATAAGTCAAGCGCACATACAAAATATTACATAATTGTACATGTATGTACACGTAAAATCGCATAAAATCTTTTTCTTAAAAATATATATTAACTAAGATACATATTTTTTTTTAAAATATATCAAATAACAAAATATAATATGTATTATTTATATCGCTCATGTAATATAACATGTATCAAACTAACACATCATATAAAGCATTCATATAACGAAAATTAGCCACGAAATTTATCAACATATATTCTAAAATAATATTAGTTCTTTAAATTAATTACTTAAAATTTTATTTAATTAATAAAGTAGTTTATTATAAAATTTGGGGTGTTACATGATGCGTGCTCAATTTGACCAAGTCAGCGAAACTGTTGCGCAAAAATGGGAGGATTTGAACAGATCACTTGTTGACTTTGGAATCGGTAAAGGGCAAAATAACATGTCAAAAAATTTAGAGAGCGAAAAACGCACACATTAAAATTAATTATTGAATTTTTATTTGTTCCTATGCTTACTAAAAATCAATAAACAATATAATAATAATCTAATAATAATATATAAAAACAAATTAACTCTATTCACTCTCACTCTCTTTCCATCTCACTCCCTTATTTTCTCCTATTTCTTCTCTCTCTCCCTCTCGGCACACACACTCCTCCCACATTTTTTTTTTCTTTCTTTTTCCTTCCTTTCTCCTTGCTTCTTCTCACTCTATTACTCAAACCCTCAACTCTTAAAAGGGATTTAGCATCCCCACAAGCACAATTTCTCAAACTCCTACAAATTATTTTGGTTGACATTTTTGGGTTAGGGTTTGTGTTCTAAGGAAAGAAAAGGGTACCCATCTCTCGAGAGTTGTTTATTGAGACTCATTGAGGTAAATGCACAACGCTAATCCTAGTATGAATTCATAGAAAAATGTAGATTTGAGTAAAAATATTATTTTGTGCTTAGAGTATATTTAAATGATTTTGATGGTTTCCTAGAGTTAGCTAAACTTTAGAATAAATTTTTCTAAAGTCTTGGAAATATTTTTGATACTCAGATTTGTCAACTGAGACCCTGTCGACTACTCTAAGAGTTGTTGGAGAGCAAACTTAGGACGATCTCCTATAACTGTGAGTTCGATGACGATCATCGTACCAATTATTTTTTATATAATGCCTATTATTAATTATTACTTTTACTTGTTTTTCTATATTAAAGTATTTATTGAAAAATTCGGGGAACACAACCTTTGAATTTTATCTCGATTTCGTCAATTATTTAATTTAACGGTCTTTGTTATATACTATGTTATTAATTTGATTTACGTATGAGTTAAAGTATTTAAATCTTGAATTGTTATGCTATTGAATATTTTTTTTATGAATTACGATGAAATGATTTTAAATACGCGTTTTGGGAAATCGGTGTTATTGTTATTAAATCGTTAACTGCGTTAGATGCACCTAGTTACCTTGTGTTGATTAGGGAGAGTTACTCGTTAGATGGAGTCGCCCCTATGAGAAATGTCATCCGTAGGAGGAGAGGGCTATCAACGTGATGTAAGCTCCCTAATTGATACGTGACGATGCGTTGCGGGATTGAGAGGAGAGGGCCATCCGTTAGATGGAGCCGCCCCTAAGGGAAAGGCCACCCTTAGGAGGAAAGGGCTATCAATGAGATAAAGCTCTTGATTCTTAAATTTGTATTTGTTACTTGTTTGATTTTAAGATCGTTCATTTTGATTTCGCTAGTTTATTAAGTATTTTTTAATATTTCCTGTCGAACGGTTAATTTATAATGTCTAATGACTATATATGTGGACATATTTAATTTAGAAATTTTTTCTAGATTTTTAAGTAATATTGTTTAAGATAACTGCCGCCGATTTGTAAAACAATTGTTCGTGTCTTTTTTTGTTTCCCTTCTAATTGATGGTGGTTATTGTCTCCTCACTAAGTCTTTGTGACTTACCTTCATGTTGTTATTTTTTCAGATTCGCAGGTAGCTGAGTAGCAAGCTGTTAGTAGGCTCAAGTCTCGACTCTATTTCTTTTTTGTAGGCCTCTTTGATCGAGGACCAATTTTTGTAAAATATGTCGAGTCTAATGTAGTTTGCAGCTATTTTGGAGTCTAGAAATTTTTTTGGAAAGTGTATTAACGATTAGATTATGTTCTTTGAATTGTACTGAATTGAGATTTAACATGGATTTTATAAATTTGGATATGTTGAATTTATAGAGGATACTCTGTCGAAATTTCGAGTAAAATATATATATATATATTTGAAATGGTTAGAGAACGAATTATTTGTTTAATTGTTAAGTTACTTGATAGGCTTGCTAGGCTAGGAGTATAGCTTGTGCGTCGATCAAGACTTTAAATTTCGGGTCGTGACAAAGTTGGTATCAGAGCTCGGTCGTAGGTCCTAATAGCTACAAACATAGGGTGATAATAGATTATTGTCAGTAAATTGTGTACCCGGGCACAACTTACTTGCAAGGGCTATTAGCACTCTATGAGAGTCTCATCTGTTGTCTGAATTTGTGTTTAAATTTATCATCACTGTCTTTCCACAATTTTTGTCGTCTTATTCAATCTTTGATCAATGTTCTTTGAATAGGTGAAAATGCCACCCAAGACTAGGAATCTACTATAAGGGAAATTGTTGATGAGTCAATTTCTCAAGCTCAAGGCGCTCGTCAAGAGGTCGTGTTTCAGTTCGTGCTCGAAATGGCGTAGAGCTAATGTTGGCGGACGTGGTTTGAATGCTGATGTTAAGGGTACCTAGGAGGAGGGCGCGGAATCCAGCCATGGAAGAGTTTGCTGCTGGTCTGTAGGGATTACAACAGGTTTGCAACAACTTGTTGGGATTGTCCGTCGGACAACAACATGTAGGGTGATCAAAGACATGAAAATATCAATGGTCAACAAAGAGGTTAGACAAGTTGAGCATCAGACGACTACCGCAGAGAGGGTTATGAGGTTACTTTACCAGACTTAATGAAGCTTAAACCCCTACTTTTTCTGGGTCTTAGTGCAACTGAGGATCGACAACAATTATATTGACAGTCTAGAGCGGCTTTGGAGGGCATTGGATTTGTTCTGAGGTAAGAGCAGTAGAATTGACATCATTTCAGCTAATAGGTGTGGCACGTGATTGGTTTGATATAGTGTCACGTGGTAGACAAGTGGGTCATCTTTGTTAGCATGGAGAGAGTTCTCTTAGTTATTCATGGCTTGTTTTCTTCCCGAGAGTGTTAGAGATGGATTAGCTCATGAGTTTGAGCGATTGGAGCAAACAGAGGGTATGACAGTTTCAAAGTATAGCGCTCGTTTTAACACAGCTCTCTAGACATGCTCATTATCCTATCAGTGAGGAAGAATCGTGTTAAGAGGTTCATTAGAGGATTGAAGATTATTTATTTAGATTTGTGGTTGGGTCGAATTTTCTACTTTTGCTGAGGTTTTGAGTTTTGGCCTTTTGATTGAGCAACGACAGAAGGAAAAAGGAGGCAATAGACAAGATTCACATAAGAAGCAAAGGATTGAAGGATCTTACAGTAACTATCAAATCGCGTAGTGGGTCTATGTTTGGTTATCAAGGGCAACAAAGACTCATGTCTCAAAGGGGTGGTCATAATGGACAGTCTTTCTGGGACAGTGCAATTCGTAGATCAGATTCTGGAGCAGATCACATCCACTTTCCCTCAAGACATTCTGGTGTTCAGCTACAGATGTTCTACTTGTGGTAGGTTTCATGTCGGGAGAATTTTCTAGAGATGGTAATCTAAGGTGTGCTACAATGTGGCCAAATAGTCATATCAGGAAGGGATTGTGTTGTAGACACGACACATCCATCTCTAGTTATGCCATCAACACCAACAACTTGGCTCGTCCTCAGACTCATTTTGCATATGTGCGTCAGAGTGGAAATTCTTGTGTCAGAGGTTCAAGAACACATTCAGCAGGCGAGGTAGAGGATTTGGTGGTAGAAAGGTCAGATACCAGCAAGGAGAAAGGTCAGGCTCGAGTGTTTGCTTTGATCGTCAGGAGCTCAGACATCCAATGCAGTAGTTACAGGTAATACTTTCTATTTGTTCTAGATATGCTCATGTTTGTTTGATCTGGAGCACACATTCTTTTGTATCCTCGTGGGTTGCTACTCCATCTGGTAATGTTCATCTTCTAGAAAGCCTTTAGTTCTAGCTACACCTGTTGGTGGAAATTTGCTTGCTAAGTCGTTGTATCGTTCTTTTCGATGTGATTTTGGGTATGGATTGGTTGGCTTTGCATCATGCCACTTTGGATTGTCATAACAAAGTGGTGAAATTTGAGATACCAGGACAACCAGTCTTCTCGTTTCAAGGAGGACGTTGTTGGGTACCACGTAACCAAATCTCAGCCTTGGCAGCTAGCAAGTTAATGAGAAGAGGTTGTCAAGCGTACTTAGCCGTGGTAAGGGATACACAAGTGGCTGAAGAGAAATTGGAAAAAATTCCAATAGCAAGTGAATTTCCAAATGTTTTTCCTGAAGAACTTCATGGGTTACCACCTGATAGGGAGATTGAATTCTCTATAGACTTAGTTCCAAACACTCATCCTATATCCATACCTCCTTATCGTATGGCACCAGCAGAACTTAAAGAGTTAAGGGAACAACTTCAAGATCTTCTTGATAAGGGTTTTATTCGTCCAAGTTCTTCTCCTTGGGGAGCACCCGTCTTATTTGTAAAGAAGAAAGATGGATCCATGCGGCTATGTGTAGACTACCGACAGTTGAATAAAGTAACTGTGAAGAATAAATATATGTTACCCCGCATTGATGAGTTGTTTGACCAACTTCAAGGAGCTCGATGTTTTTCTAAGATTGATTTGCGGTCGAGGTATCACCAATTGAAGATTAAGAGGGATGACATAACGAAGACAGCTTTCCGCACGCGTTATGGACATTATGAATTCCTGGTTATGTCTTTTGGGCTTACTAATGCCTCAGCAGCTTTTATGGATTTGATGAATCGTGTTTTTAAACCATTCTTGGATCAATTCGTGATTGTGTTTATTGATGATATCCTTGTTTATTCCAAGAGTAAAGAAGAACATGAGCGAAATTTAATGTTGGTTTTGCAAACTTTAAGAGATAAACAATTATATGCCAAATTCTCAAAATGTCAGTTTTGGCTGGATAGTGTGGCATTTTTAGGTCATGTTGTGTCTAAGAATGGAATAAGTGTTGATCCAAGAAAGGTGGAAGCAGTCCAGAATTGGCCCAGACCTACCATAGTGAAGGAGATTTGAAGTTTTCTTGGCTTAGCTGGTTATTATCGACGTTTTGTGAAGGATTTCTCAAAGATTGCATCTTCGTTGACTAGGTTGACCCAGAAGAAAGGTGAGTTCCGATGGACTGATGCATGTGAGGAAAGCTTTCAAAAATTGAAGGAGTATTTGACGTCAGCACCTATTTTGGCATTACCTATA
This sequence comes from Cicer reticulatum, assembly GCA_002896235.1. Taxonomy (NCBI): domain Eukaryota; kingdom Viridiplantae; phylum Streptophyta; class Magnoliopsida; order Fabales; family Fabaceae; genus Cicer; species Cicer reticulatum. The sequence continues at coordinate 3,717 of PGWS01027844.1, read as the reverse complement.
GGTGGTGAAAGTTATGCAGTTTATTGTGATGCTTCTAGAATTGGTCTCGGTTGTGTACTTATGCAACAAGGTAAAGTTATTGCCTATGCATCTAGACAACTCAAGAGGCATGAAGTGAACTATCGCACACATGATTTGGAAATGGTTGCAGTTATTTTTGCTCTTAAAATTTGGAGGCATTATCTAATATGTCGTGTTAACATTACTGTGAGATTTAAGCATTCAGATCATAGCAAGAGTCTTATTTTTATTTATATATCCTTTCATGCAACGAAGATTTAAAATGATGTAAACTAAAGAATAGTTGTGATGAACTGTGAAGAGTTATGTATTGATACACGATCTATATATGCACACAGGGAAGGAAAATGATTTTGCAGAAATGTACATCTGCCAGTAGGAAAAATTCATGGCAGTCTCTCTCACAATATAGCACAGAAGTAATAGAGCTGTCAATAGTTAAAGAATTTCAAGAAGTTGTGGAAAGTGGAATTCAATTGGAATGGTCAGTACAAAATTCGTCCAACCATAGTTTTAGCCCACGTACAAAATCGTCCAACCATAGTTGATGATATCAAGAAGTTCCAAAGTCAAGCCCACACTTGTGATATAGGTAAGATAGTTCAGGAAGGTAAAATTTCAGACTTTTTCAGTTGATTGATGGTTGCGAATGAGGCTCAGATTGTGTATCCCAAATGTTGTGGTTAGGGAAAAATTCTAGAGGAGGCTCATCATTCTTCCTATACTATTCACCCAGGTTCTTATAATATGTATCAAGACTTGAGATAATTGTATTGGTGGGAAGGTATGAAGAGAGACGTAGCAGATTTTGTCTCTAGGTGCTTAGTGTGTCAACAAGTAAAGGTTGAGCACCAAAAGCCTGCGGGGTTACTTCAACCTGTTGACATACCTGAATGGAAGTGGGAAGGCATCGCTAGGATTTTGTCACAGGATTACCACGAACCCAAAGGGGTTATGACTCGGTGTGGGTGATTATAGATCGGTTGACCAAATATGCACACTTTTTGCCTGTGAAGACTACTTATACTGCATCTCAATATGCTAAACTTTATTTAGATAAAATGGTCTCTTTGCATGGCGTACCAGTGTCTATTACTTCTGATCGTGGGGCTCAATTTACTGCTCAATTTTGGAAGTTGTTCCAAACTTCATTAGGAACTCGTTTGAAGCTTAGCACCGCTTTCCATCCTCAAACAGATGGTTAATCTGAAAGGACTATACAAATATTGGAAGATATGTTTCGTGCTTGTGTTCTGGATCTTGGGGGTAGTTGGGATCAACATTTTCCCTTGATGGAATTTGCATACAATAATAGTTATCAATCTAGTATTCAGATGGCTCCGTTTGAGGCTTTGTACAGAAGACGATGTAGGTCTTCAATAGGGTGGTTTGAAGTTGGTGAAGCTAAACTAGTCGGTCCAAAATTGGTTCAAGATGTCATTGAAAAAGTTAAATTGATTCGGGATCACTTAGTGACAGCTCAAAATAGGCAAAAATCTTATTCTGATAAGAGGCGTCGTCTCTTAGAGTTTTCAGTGGGGGAACATGTATTTCTACGAGTCTCACCAATGAAAGGAGTTTTGCGATTTGGTAAGAAGGGGAAACTAAGTCCAAGATTCATTGGACCATTTGAAGTTTTAGAGAGAGTCGGGCCAGTAGCGTATCGCTTGGCACTTCCACCGGATCTCTCGAGAGTTCATCCAATTTTTCATATTTCGATGCTTCGAAAGTATCTTCATGACCCTTCTCATGTGATTAATCATGAAGACGTACAGTTAGATGAAAGTCTATCATACGTTGAACATCCAGTAGCTATATTAGATCGCCAAGTGAGACGTTTACGCTCAAAGGATATCATTTCAGTAAAAGTCCTTTGGCGTGGTCCATCCGGTGAAGAAACTACTTGGGAACCCGAAGAAGTCATCCGTGCGAAGTACTCACACTTATGTTGAAACTCAAGGTTAGTGGTATTTATTAAATAAATTCGAGGACAAATTTTTATAAGGGGAAGATTATACACGTCCCGTGCAAATTTTAAAAATAATAATAAATTATAACCAATAAATAAACAATTTGACCCCTCACTCTCACTCTCTTTCATCTCACTCCCTCATTTTCTCCTATTTCTTCTCTCTTTCCCTCTCGGCAAACACTTCCCTCCCCCATCTTTTGTGTTTTTTTTTTCTTTCTTTCATTCCTTCTTCCTTTGCTTCTTCTCACTCTCTTACTCAAACCATCAACCCTTATAAAAGGGATTAAACATCCCACAAGCACAAATTTTCTTCAAACTCTACACATTCTTTTGGTTGACTATTTGGTTAGGGTTTGTGTTTAAGGGAAAGAAAAGGGTACCATCTCTCGGAGTTGTTTAATTGAGGATCATTGAGGTAAATGCACACACTCTAATCCATAGTATGATTCATAGAAAAATGTAGATTTAGTTTACTAATGATTTTGATGGTTTTCTAGAGTTAGCTAGAACTTTAGAATACAATTTTTCTAAAGGTCTTGGAAATATATTTTGATATTAGATTTTGTCATGAGACCCTGACGACTACTCTGAAGTTGTTGAAGAGGCAAACTTAGACGATTCTCTATACTGATGAGGTTGACGCGGTATCATCGTCATATATTTTTATACTGTTATTATTATTATTTTACTTGTTTTCTATATTAAAGTATTTATTGAAAAATTTGGGGAACACAACCTTTGAATTTTATCTCGATTTCGTCAATTATTTAATTTAACGGTCGTTGTTATATAATATTAGTTTGATTTACGTATGAGTTAAGGTATTTAAATCTTGAATTGTTATGCGATTGAGTATGTTTTTCATGAATTACGATGAAATGATTTTAAATGCGTATTTTGAAAAATCGTTGTTATAATTATTAAATCATTAACTGCGTTATGTGCACCTAGTTACCTCGTTTTGATTAGGGAGAGTTATATGTTAGATAGAGCCGCCCCTATGAGAAATGTCATCCGTATGAAGAGATGGCTATCAACGCGATGTAAGCTCCCTAATTGATACGTGATGATGCGTTGCAGGATTGAGAGGAGAGGGTCATCCGTTAGATGGAGCCGCCCCTAAGGGAAAGGTCACCCTTAGGAGGAAAGGGCTATTAATGAGATAAAACCGCCTCTTGATTCTAAAAAATTTGTAATTGTTACTTGTTTGATTTTATGATGATTTTAAGATCGTTCATTTTGATTTCGCTACGTTATTAAGTGATTTTTTAATATTCTTGTCGAACGGTTAAATTATAAGTCTAATGACTATATATGTGGACATATTTAATTCAGAAATTTTTTCTAGATTTTTAAGTAATATTGTTTAAGATACCTGCCGCCCGATTGTAAAACAATTGTTCGTGTCTTTTTGTGTTTCCCTTCTAATTGATGGTGGTTATTGTCTCCTCACTAAGTCTTTGTGACTTACCCCTTGATGTTGTTTATTTTTTTCAGATTCGCAGGTAGCTGAGTAGCAAGTTGTTAGTAGGCTCAAGTCTCGACTCTATTTCTTTTTGGTAGGCCTCTTTGATCGAGGACCAATTTTTGTAAAATATGTCGAGTCTAATGTAATTTGCAACTATTTTGGAGTCTAAAATTTTTTTTGGAAAGTGTATTAAACGATTAGATTATGTTCTTTGAATTGTGACTGAATTGAGAATTTATCAGGGATTTTATAAATT
>PGWS01027841.1:0-11276 GCA_002896235.1 Cicer reticulatum | reverse complement strand
AGTTTACTGGAAGTGGAAGCTCATCTCCATCCATTTCTGCGAGTATCATAGCTCCCCGAGAGAAAGCTATTTTCACAACATAGGGTCCTTCTTAGTTCGGAGTCCACTTTCCCCGAGAATCCTTTTTTATGGGCAATATTTTCTTCAACACTAATTCTCCTTCTCGAAACTCTCGAGGACAGACTTTTTTCTCGTAAGCTTTTTTGAGTCTTTTCTGATATAGCTGACCATGACACAAAGCTATCATTCTTTTTTCTTCTATGAGATTCAATTGGTCATATCGTGATTGAACCCACACTGCCTCTTCTAGTTTTGTTTCCATCAGGATTTGATCGAGGGAATTTCAACTTGATGGAAAGTATCCAGCTTCCATTCCATACACCGAATGAGAAATGAGTTGCCCCTGTTGCGTGGTACGAACAGAGGATATCTATAGCATGTAATGGCAAAGGGAACATTTCATGCAATACTTATATATTTCACCATCTTTTGTATGACTTCTTGAACATTCTAATTTACTGCTTCTAAACCCCATTCTTTGAGATATGATAAGTATTCTATGGTGCTGATTTTGAAACTATAACAACTCTTTATCATTTTTTTTTATCAGATTGTCGCGTTATCAGTGATTATTATTTGGCATCCTATCGACATAATCAGTTCTTTTTATGAATCTGAAACCTAAATTACTCGTACACCAACTTGGCATAAGAGCGGCTTCAACCATTTTGGGTGAAATAATCGATAAGCTCCAGGATAAACGGTTCATTTGAAGCCTGGCTCGATGAGTCAATACATCATTCTCACATTGAAAAAGTGGCCATGGTGATGTTAAATAATTCAAAGAAGTGGGTGGTACATATATTTTTATCAACATAGATTCTGACATTTGTGACATTTCTTTAGCGTGACTAAGCAGGTCGGATTCCATGTCAACCATAGTAGTCATTCCCTTAAGATTTTTCTTGCCATGTGTGCCATTCGCATTGCAGCTCCAAAAGGAACTTCATGCAACTTTGGATAATTTCCGCTTCTGATTTATCCAACTCTCAGGAGACCCATATCAATATTCTCATATAAAGCCATCACATTTCAAGAGAAATTCATTGACTGCTCCTTAAAACCCTGTTTGTCGTCTCTCCATAAAAGTACCCAATGGTATTCTATTCTTAACATATGATTTGATGTCATAAAACCACGGCTCCCAGTTACCCAACTCTTCTTCCTATTGATATAGCAATTATGCAGGTTATCTCTTTGTTGAAGGTCTTCATGACCGGGCACATCTTGAATTAGTGGTTATTTTGAACATTGAGACAAAGTGGCCAAGCGTACTAATGTTTTTCTTCTCGAGGTATGGTGACAAGTAATTTCTCAAGTGTTCTGTCAATTTTTGACATGGGTCTGATACTGAATCAATTAGATCCTGCGTTTTCCCACTCTCTTTCGTCTGATGGATGACTCAAATGAGTCTCATATACCTCAAGAAATTTTACATATGATTCATAGCTGCTGTTAATTCCATAACACATGCTTCATATTCTGCAATATTGTTTGTACAATCAAACACAACCTAGCGTAAATGGAGTGAACTGGTTCTCTGGAGAATCAAAATGCTCCAATTCCATGCCCTACGGCATTAGAAGACCATCAACACTACTAGAAAAACGCTTTAGAGACCACATTTTCGGGTCACTTAATGGAGAAATTCGGTTCATAAATCGTTAGCGACCGAATTAGTGATGACCAATTTAAATAATTGGTAAACTGCTCGTCGCTAGCTGTTGCGACCAAATCAGCGAACCGATTTAGTGACCGATTTAGCGACCGATTTAGTGACCGATTTTAGGCGACTGATTTAAGTGACCGGTTTAGGTGACGAAATTTAGTAACCGTTTTAGTGACCAAATTTTGTGACTGCATTTGGTGATAATTTTGATACCGACTATTGGCCACTAGATTTACAAACCACTTTAAATTAATTTTATGTCATTAGGTGACCGATTTAAGACGAAATTTGTGGTATAAATATTATTTTTATTAATATTTGATCACCAATACGTCTTTAAATATTACGTTTTTTTAAGTACATACTTTAATGTTCAAAAGAACAATAAAAATATTTTTTATTTGTTTTCAATATCTGAAAAATTCAAACACCCAAATCATTTGAAAAACATTAATCATGATCAATGATATAATTAAAGAACATAATAATTTAACTAATTTTGTAAGTACTCAAAATAATACCTAAAAAAAAAATTAGTTTAAACATAATATATTTTAGTCATAACAAAATTGCAACATATTAATTACTTATACTATCCATCTACCTCTTCACCATCATGATCAACGAGCATCATTATCAGCAATCTATCATCAAAATCACCAACATCATGATCACGCATCTCATTATCATTATCACTAACCCCATCTTCATGAATTTGATCTGTAGTAATATGGCATGGGTTTAAAGTTCAAGCTATTCATCAGTTGTTGTATCAAGTAGTTGTTGCACTCAACTGCTCTGTTGTATTAGCCAATTCTCTCGAAGTTGATCTCTTTCTTTCTCATTTTTCAAATTCCATGTCTTTGACCCACTCTGTTGATGAAGAACATGATCCACGATAATTAGGTCTCCCTAATAATACAATAGATTCCATTCCGAGACCATATACTCGTCCTCTTTTTATTCCAGCAACCTCACACCACACATCTAATTCATTTGGTGGAGGAGTTCCTTGTGAAGTTGTTTCTTGGGTCAATTCTCAAATCTACGTTTAAATTTTTCTGTCAACATAAATATAAAGCTAATTAATATTTTAAAACACTTATTTTGATCTTATACTGAAGATAAAAAACCAACATAGAAAAATAATATAAATATAGCACTTAAAGTTAAAAGCTCTTACATGGTAACATATCAATCTTTTATCAACCAAGTTTTATATCCTTGCCACGTTTATGTGTGTGAGAAACAAATTGAATGACTAGGGAGGAATGCCATTCAATTGTCTAAAACATAAAAAACTCAACATTAAAAACTTGTACATAATATTAATTTACCACATAGAAAACGAAATTTGCAAAACAAAATTACAAGAATTAATTTGAAAGCAAAAATGAAATGCACACAAAAATTTAACACAATATATTATATTGTTTAAAAGCAAACAACAACACTACATTGAACTAAACACCATTAATTTCAATTTTGATTAGTGCTGCATATGATTACAATTACATATTAAATCATATATTAAAGTTAAAATATAGAAAGTATGAAACTTAACCATATTACTCTATGTTGGGATGTAGTGATAGGAGCCACAGGTGGTGAAGAGACCTCCAAAACTCCAATCAGATGCTCATTTGGTTTTTTTGCTTGTATGCTCTTCTTTTTTTAATCTTGAGTTCCCATGATCGCATAAGAATTCCAAACATCCTGACCAAGTCACCTTTGTCTGGTATGACTATGAACCTTGTATAAATTATTTTTCATGACTGTCGCAACCTCGTATTTCAAGTTCTTTCTCTATTTCGGTCTCTAGTTGTGGACTGAAAATATCGGTCTCTAAATCGGTCACTATAGGCGAAAATTTTAGTAGTGCAACACAACCTCACATTTTTCTTTAATCACAATTGATTCAATCTCTCAACTAAAGTCATTAGTACTTCATCGGGGAATTCACACTGTCTTGATTGAATATCTTCTACCGGTTGTTGGGGTTAAGTACTCTGCTAGTCGCGCTTCCTTTGATAGATTTTTATGTGTAACATGATACAAATCGATTCTGATAGCACATCTGGCCAACGGCGTTCCTTCAGTAAGAGCAGGTTCCTCAAATAGATGTAACTTATTTGGTCATTTTAAGACCAACCAAGTTGTATGACATAACATGTATTGCCTCAACCGACGAGCAGCCCATGTCAATGCGCAACATGTTCGTTCAAGCAGTGAATATATTGTTTCACAATGATGAACTTTTTTGCTCAAATATAAATAGCATGTTCGTTCCTACCAGATTCATCATGATGCCCAATGCAGCCCATTGACTCGTCAGTACTGTTAAGTACATAATAAGTGTTTCCCAAGACAGGAGGCACTAGGATGGGAGGTTTTGATTAAGTACTGCTTAATCTTTTTCCGAAAGCTTTTGACAATTTCTCATTCTCATTCAACCTTTTGGGTCTTTGCGCAACAATTTGAAAATCGGTTTCGCATGTAGCAGTGAGACGCGATATAAACCTCGCAATGTAATTCATCTACCCAAAAAGCCACGAAATTTCTTTTTCCGTGCGTGGAGCCTGACATTTCTTGTATTGCTCTTTTTATCTGGGTCCACTTCAATCCCTTTTGGACTAACGATAAACCCAAGTAACTTGCCTGATCTTACACCAAATGTGCATTTAGCATGGTTTAAACGGAGTTTGAACTTCCTTAGCGCTCAAATAACTTTTGAGGGTTAACAACATGGTCTTCTTCGGTTCGAAGATTTTGCGATCTATATCAATCCATGTAAACTCTATTTCCTTTTGCATCATGTCATGAACGAAGGTTACCATTGCTCTTTGATAGGTTGCTTCGGCATCTTCAATCCAAATGGCATCACTTATAGCAGAAAGTCCCATTGTGGTGATGAATGTAGTTTTCTCCATATCTTCGGGAGCCATCTTGATTTGATTTGTACCCTGAGAAACCATCAGATAAGAGAGTAATTGAGCAGTGCTATCCACCAGGACTCAATATGAGGTAGAGGAAAATCATCTTTAGGACTAGCTTTATTTAAATCCCGATAATCAACGCACATGTCGAACATTTCCATCTTTCTTTGGAACTAGTACATAATAGCCACCCATTGAGGATATTTTGCTACTGCTAAGAAACCAACATCAAATTGCTTTGACCTCTTCTCTAATTTTAAGAAACATACCACAGAATCTCAAGCCTTCTCAACTTTTGTTTAATTGGAATGTATTCAAGCTTGAGTGGTAGCTTGTGTTCAACTATGTTAGTATCTAGCTCGGACAAAACCATCTGGAGAATTCAAAAAATGCATTTATTTATATAAGTACGGGAATTGAAATACATATGCCCTATTTAATTATCCTTTATGCCCTTGGGCATAGCAAAATGAGTTAAAAAAATATATATATACTTTGAACATGAATTAACGAAACACGGGAAACTCGATGATCTTCCAATTGTTTGAGACTGGTGTTTTGGAGGACAAGGTACAACTAGCTTGATGGTGTCATCATCAACATGATCCTCTTCTGTACAGCCACTTGATGAGCATATATTATTCGGCGCTTTTGAAAAGTTTGGCGAATATTACAAATAGGAATCTTATGTGAATTCGGTGTCCGTTTTCTCTTTTTTCACTTCGAGTCCTTCTCTTTATCAGCTTGAGTAGGTACAGTATCCCAACTCGTACCTATTGTTCTTTTCTGGTATTTCTATCAACTTTCCCGAAAAAAACTCCTCCTTCCAACAAGGACTTGGTAAATTCAATATGTGGTAGATAATTTTGGTTCTTTTAAACGATATTCCTCCTCACCCATGAAGACGGCATTGGCAATTTCTAATGCTTGAAAGGAAGTCTCTATTGCTTCCTCTGTGTTTTCAATGTAGCTTGTAGAAGATAAATGATTAATATCATATCTTCTTCCAGATATTATTACAGCTTATTGCTCACTATAAACTTTAGCTTTTGATGGAGGGTGGATGTCATTGCTCCTGCAGCATGAATCCATGGTCTCCCTAAAAGACAATTGTACGCCGGTTAAATATCCTCCTTTGGAAGTTATCTCAAAGATATGTGGTCTGATTTGAATCGGCAGGTCAATCTCACCAACAACTTGTCTTCTGATCCATCAAAACGCTTTTCCACAAGCACTAGGCTTCAAACAGGCTCCTCAACAAATAGTTTTTGACAATGTCGATTTAGGCATGAATTTAATGTGAACCATTATCTACTAGCATCGTGCAAGAATATGATCGTGACCACTCACAGAGGAATGTGCAGTGCTTTATTATGCTCTATCTCTTCAGCTGGTAATTCATTATCACTAAAACTCGAGACAACTACTAGTAGTGATGTACCGAAACTCCATCAAACTGATCGAAGTGATATCGTGAGTAACATGGGCTTCATTTAAACTTTCATCAGTGCTTTTCTTATGTGCTTCAGAGTTTAATAACAAGGAGCGAATTGAATCTTGGAAGGGGTTTGATTTAGCTGACCCACACTTATATTCACTTTGCTTGATAAAACTTCAAAAATTCATTAGTTTCTTCTTCAGACACCGTCTTTTTGCTGGTCTCTTGTCCTTTTATGGAATGATACATATCTTCTTTCCCTTTTTTCTCCATGAACCTCCTTTTCCTGAAGTTGTTCAGAAAGTGTATACTCGACCACTCCGAACATTCCACAATCATGAGATGTAGTGACATCAGTTCCTTTAGGTTCACAACCATCACTTGGTTGATGATTTACCAAGTGGGATGTGACTTCATATTTCACGGTACTGCCTTGGTATTCCATAAGGAAAAGGGATTGGTGTTTGGGTCAATTATAGCATTTGGCTTGCTAGGACGCTGACTTAAGATTCTCTTTTTTTGGTAAAGAATTTCCAATGGTTTTGGGAAAGACATATTATTTTCCACACACGACCCCATGGTGAACACATGACCATCTATTGCATATTGGTCTATCCCATCTTCAAATGGCATTCACAGAACATTTCTCGTGGCCTGGCAAAGATTGCCTCCTTATGTTGGGATTGTCCTCCTTGAAGGTAAGCCATTTTGCATTAATCATTCTTGCACTATAGATTTTAGGGCTTGATAATCTTCAATGGAATGCCGCAATGGTCGCACGATATTCGCAATTTGCATTTGGATTAATACCATTTCAGAAATGGTGGTTCAAGAGGTTTCATTGGTCTTAAGACTCCATTGAATTTTGAAGTAAATTGGGGCAACATGATGGGCTATACGTGACGGGAATTGGATCAAAACGAGTTATCCTTTTTCTCGATTGACAGGTGGTTCTGTAGTGATTTGGGATTGGATATTGATTTTGTGGGGAAAATGCGGTAGGTGGGTGGTTGATAAAAGGTGGTCTTGAGGGGTGATATTGAGGGTATGAAGCTTGTGTGGTTGCGGCCACATATGGATAGAAGATTTAAAGAGTTTGTGGTATCGTGGTGGCTGGAATATTTGGTGGGTCGATAAGAATTGATGGGCGAGAAAAGTAAGAGACCTCTAGGGTTTACCATTACAGCGCGTGGGTCTCCTTCTTTCTTTTTTGTGAATTTCGTCTGGGGGTTTCGCTAGTTGCCTGACACATTTACAATCTTGCCACTCCCATCCCACTTTCTATCCTTTCTCCTATCATGACAAGGTCAGAAAAGTTTGATGACATTACTCCCAATCATCTTGTCATAAAAGGCGACTGGAGAGTATCCATAAACATACCGCACCATTTCTCTTTCAGATATGGGGGTTCTATTGTAAGGCCATTTTCCTCCACCTTTGTGCGTATTCTTGAAAGCTTCGTTGTCCATTTCAGTTAGAATTTGCAATTGCATCCTATCACGACCATGTTCAAAGTTCTGTACTTGTATTGCTCCAAAAAGGCATCAGCACGTGCCTTCCATGAACGCAATTTTTGATTCGCTCACAGAATGCATTCCCATACCAATTAACGATGCCCACTCAAACTGGTCTTGAAAAAGTGATTGAGAAGTTTATTGTTATGAGCATGAGATGCCATTTTTCTGCAATACATAGTTAGATGATTTTTAGGACATGTGTTGCCCTTGTATTTTTCAAAGTCAGGAACCTTGAATTTGGGAGGGATAGTCACATCCGGAACCAAACACATATGGAAAGCTTCAAGGCCATAAACGTTATACCCCTCGATAGCTTTTATTCGCTCTTCCAAGACATGGAATTTTTCCTTTGATTGTGTATCATCCCCAATGTGAGGTTGATGCCAATTTCCATTAGTATCGAAATTGGGTACTTGGGGTGCAATATATGGAATATTTTCTGAGGGTTGAGTGTTTTGGGGTGGCAGATAGCCTAGAGGAGATGGAATTTGTGATTGGTTTGGGTTTTGGGGGTTGACGACTAAAGGTGGAGTATAACCGGGTGGAATACCATACATAGGAAATTGCATAGTTGTTGTATGAGGTTGCTGGGTAGTCGGGGTAAAGCCTGGTGGGTGAGATGGAGTGGTTTGGTGTTCTTCATTTGCAGCCGGAGGATTCTCATCTGTATTCCCCTTCCTTGACAAAGCATGTATAGCTTCTAAGATTTGATCAACCTTGTCCTTCAATTGGTTGACATCCATTCTCATCACCTCTTGATTTTGCTCAATTTCTTCCATGATCTTCGAGTTTGCACGAGTCCGATAAGGGTCTCGGGGAAACAGCTTTATTGATTTTTTCTGTGTTTTTTTTTTAAAAAAAATTAGTGAGTATTATTTAACAGATGGAATGAAAATGCAATTATCTTTTATTTTTTTGGATAGTTGGGAGGAATCATTAAGTCTTGCACGAATTATTAATGAAGAAGAATATGGAATACGATAAACAAATAGCAAATCTTTCATTGATGAGAGAAAAAAAGTACATTGCATTTAAATTAAAAAGCTACATCGACTATGTTATTTCAATCATCTTTTTCAAGAGGACAACCAATCTTCTACTCCAATTCCTTTCTACTTAAATGTTTGCAATATTCGACAAACTTGTAGACTTGTTGATTGGAGTGTTGAGTGGATGCATTACTGCATCAATCTCTCTTAGATGTTTTGGAAGTTTTTTGATTGCCTGATTAGCTAGCATTGCCAATTTCGAAAAGCAATCTTTCCAGTGCATGCCTTTATCTTCCAACTCTTTATAAATCTCTTGGTTCTTCAATTGCCCAAGCAACACCATGAAACGCTCCTTCCAGTATATGGTTTCATCCTTCAAGTCATTATAGATCTTTTCTTGATAATCAATGTAATTCTTCAACTCACTAGAAGCTTCCATTTCTGCTTTTAGTGCATCTTGGTGTTTTGAGAGTAATTCTTCGATTTCTTCCTTCTGTTGCCTCTCATTCCTTACTTGATTCTCATATTGATCTACCATTTCTTTCAGTTGTTTCTTTAAATCTTCAAACTCCTTTTTTATGTTCTTCTCAGAGCTTGTTGATTTTGTCCACAATTGCTTCCACATATAGGCTTCTTCAATAGTTGCATTCCTTTCTTGCCTTCGCACATCTAACTCTTCATTTGCGCCTCTTAAACAATCTTGTATGTCAAGTTTATTTCCTTTTTCAACTTTCAACCTCTTGTTGCTTCTCTCGATAAACTGACTCTTACAAGTGTTTTCTGATCTTAAGTTGTCGTTTTCTTGGGAGACTTTTTCTAACCTCGCTTGTAGCTTTTTTTTCTCTTCTTCAGATTTTAGCAATGATGCTTTGAGTTCTTCTATCTCTTCATTTGCAACAAGGATAGATTCAGGCATTTCCTGACAATTTGAGGTTGTATTGTGGAAATGCAGCTTGATTTCTTGGACTCTTTTCTTTACCCATTGTTGATAGGGTTCTTTTGTGCTGCAACTTCTACATCCGAGTATTTTTCCTTTTCTAATGATCAACTCCCAAGCTCGACTTATCCTTCTCAACATTGGTGGGTCTACTATACCCGTATTGTGCAAAACAAAAGCCTCCAATGACTTATCATCTGGTTTATCCAACATGGGGTAGCCGAGTTGTCTTAGAGCTATCATTGGATTGTAATTAATACATCCTTTCGTTCCCATGAGAGGTACATTTGGAAAATCTCCGCATCGGCATATTACCTCTTCCACCCATTGTTCTCTATAGTACCATGCAATTTTATCTCCAATAAGGCTAGCTATACTTTGAGCCCATTCATGATTGCTCTTGAACCCAACATGATACCCTTTCTTGAACATGTGAGACACAAACCAAGTATACAGCACTGGAACACAACACAAAATTGTTCCCCCCTTCTTCTCGTGTCGCATATGCATAGAGTAGTATACATCAGCAAGAACTGCAGGAACTAGGTTTTGTTTATGTTTGTTTAAAGCTAAGAAGACGTTTATGGCAGCAAAATCTACAAAGTTATCAAGGTTTGGGAATATAACAATACCGTAGATAATGAGGGCCAAAACATCTATAAAAGTACTCCATTCTTTTTTATCGGCTAAATCTTGGCACTTTTGCTCTAGATATTTTCTTGAAAACCCATGAATAGCCCCCTTTTTCCTCTTTTGTACTTGCAACTCTCTTATGTCGATTTTCAACACTTCAGCAATTGTGTCCAACTTCGGTGGTTGCCCAGTATATCGATAAGGATTTCCTCTTTCTAGGGAGTAACCCAATATTCGCTCAAATTCCTCTAATGTTGGGGCCAACTGAAAGTCTTGGAAGGTGAAACATCTTAAGAGAGGATCGTAATACTGAGCCAATGCTGTGAGGGCCCCTGTTTGCACATTCACTGCCAAGAGATTTAGAATTTTCCCATATTTGTGAATGAAACTCTCACGTTGTATAGTTTTCATCTGACTGCTGATGTCTTTTAAACTTTTCAAATCAGGTTGCTTGAACTTTAAAAGTAAAGTTTTTCTTTTTTCCGATCTCATTGTCCACTTAAAGAACACGTGACTAAAGTTTGTATGATTCCCCAAAAATCAAAGCTACGTAGTTCTTGGGTAGAAAATGCGGATGTGTTGATTGCTTTTAAATAAATTGTATTTTGTTATTTAAAAAAAAGTTACATTTCACGAACTTAAAAACAAGCTTGCTTGATTTGAATAAATATTTTTAAGACGGCCGAGTTGTATAACTCGTGTCTCAAAACTGAAGGAGTAAAAAGAAGATGTCACATCTAATTTTAATCCTCTTAAGAATATTTTTTTTTTTTTTAAATTGAGTTTTAAAATCAACAAAATGTTTAACTTGTGTCTTAACAACTCCAAGATTAAAATAAACACATCTATTTAATTAAATTTTAAAAAGTTGATTTTAGATCTATTTATTTATAAAATTAAATTTTAAAGCTATCAAAATATATAGATTGTATTATGCAACTCATGGATTAAAATATGTTATTTTTAGTTAACTTTCGATAATTTTTATGATTAACTTGTTTATGATTTTTTTAAATTATTAATTTATTTGTGAAGATAAGATTTAGAACCACCAAATTGTCACAATTTGTGTTCTAATAACTCAAAGATTAAAAAGA
>PGWS01027834.1:0-16846 GCA_002896235.1 Cicer reticulatum | reverse complement strand
TATTCATATAACTACATATTCACAACTTTACAAATGTGTCATATTCATATACATATAACTATCAGAACTATACATAACAGAACTACCATATATTCATATAACTATCCCTTGCAACATGCCATTTCCCAGCAAATCAAATAATTTTCATTTCAATCACATACTAACACCAGTCTTCCTTTATTTCAATTAGATCTCTTTCAGAGTATATTAGACTGGAATTGTCAAAGTACTGTGCGATAAAAAAATTGAACATAAATAAGTTAGAATCAAATATATACATAATTTATATATGAAAATCAAATAATGAAAATATCGTATCGTTCCTGGGATTATAGTTTGATTCATATCAACAATCTCCTTCATGAATCGCAATATATAGTACCCAAAATCGATATTGTTAGTTTGACGAATGCACTATAAAATAAAACATATAAGTCAATAAATATTTGTGCATTGATTGTAAATGAAATTTTAAAGGCACATATTTCAAACCTTTATTGGAATCCATGTGATGTTATTTGACTTTTGCTTCGACATTGTAGCACCTCTTTGAGTTCGAAAAACTTGTAAAGCACTATCGAATAAATAAATGTGATTATTATAACATTAACAAACACATTATATATATATATGTAAGAAATAAATGAATATTACTTACGTGTCGAACATAGTCTTTATATCGGAGTGATTGTTGTAATCGTCGTGCAAGGGATCTAAATAGTATATAACTTCAGAGGTCGCATGGATTACAAATAGCACCCTATGTGCCCTACAACAACAAAAATTTGGTTTGTAATTTTGTTTACACACCTAATAAATTAAGATCTCATAAATTAAAAAAGATATAAATAAAGAATATATAATTACGTACCCTGAATTATATGGTGCAAGGAAGAACTTATCCTTCTCTTTATTTCTTAATAGGATATCTACAACGTATTTCTTTACATTCACTGGATCGAGTTTAAACATTGAAAGCTTATGTGGAGACAAGAATGAAAATCTATTTGACAATCTGCGCGTGCACACCAATTTCTCATACAAAAACCTTCAATGAAAATTTCAAATTAGATTAATTACCAATAAATTAAATTAATTACCAATAAATACAATTAAAAGTAATTTTTACCTAATGTACAAGCTGATGACAGTAGCACTCAGCTCCTTATGGTTGAGAAGTCTGTATATGTGCTCTTTTTCAAGTAGTTCTTCATACTCATCTCCGAATATAGCTTTATCCATGCTTATGATGCATGAATCGTTGTTGCTGCCCCAATTCGTTTTTACCTTTATGTCAAGACACGACCCATATCGAGCATGGCATGGCTGACTTATTTTAGGAGCAGGAGCAGCAACTGATTTTCCTCGATCCAGTTTTTGAACAACAACTTTGGCAGCTTTATTTCCCCGATCTAGTTTTTGAGCTGCAACTTTGTCGGCTTTATTTTTACCACGAACATACAGTTGTGGTGCGGAAACTGGTTAATTCTGGCAGCTGGTTTGTTGTGCGGGTGGTTTATTGGATTGAATCTGAAAAAATGAGGTTAATTAGTTTTTTAGTTTATTGAATCTGAAAAAATAACAAACCTTACAGAATAAATGTGACAAACCTTTTCCGGCGATGTGACTGACTCGTTTCTGGGAATCTTCTTATCATTCCCTTTATACTTTGTCTGAATCTAAATAAATGTGAAATTAAAGTTAACAACAGAAAAAAATCAGCAATTAAATATAATCAATCATAATCATACATCGTGCAATTAAATATACATATCAATTAAACATACATTTCAATTAATTAAACATACCTTATCAAGGGAAACAAGATGTGTGGGTCATGTCATGTAACTACCAATTGCTTCGCCCAAATAATTCATATATGCATTGTTGTCCGGTATAGGCAACGGTGCATTTGGTTCCAAAGCAATAACTGGTGATACTTTGACATGGTCCGTATGGATCGGTGTGTTGTGCAATACTTCTCCCAAAGTATTGTACAATGTTCCTTTTCCGACCTTGCGATGAGTAGGGGAGGATCGGTACATCATGCAAGGAGTGACACCCTAAATCAATGGTTAATACATAAGTATGTGAAACAATTAGGTTGAATGAATTTCTTATTTTATTAAGTAATTAATTACCTCGGGAAGACTTTTGAGACCAATGTTGCAACTCGCGTTTTCACTCTCCATTTGTATTTCATGTTGGAGTTGATCCGGAAGTGGCTTGTCTTTATTCGTCTTCACCAAGAGTGTCACTTTCTATGATAGGAATTTGAGCTTCTCTAATACCTCCACATTAGATGGATTTTGGCGCTTCTCTTGTGAAAAATAGCTTTTAGGAGTTACGCCAAATCCTTTCCCCCTCACGCGATCGAAATATTCAGGAACATTAAACACTTTACGGAGAATGTCCTTGCAACTAGCTTTGTTGTCCACTTGATTTTCCGAACTTTGTTCGAGATTCTCCTAACATACACGTAGGATTAAAAAGATAAGTTCAATATCATTTTTAAAATACAATATTAAAAAATATTAAAGTGACAATATACTTACACAAAGTTCTATTACTTTTTGAACATTTTCGTTATCAACCACTCCATCTTTATTTACACGAGTTTCCTTCCACAAGATATGACGACCCAACGGTTGATCTGATTGGGTGTCTTGTAGCTATTCGTTATGATCATAAACAAATTATCAGTTAGCAACTATAGTTTATAATGTACCACATTATATAAAAGTGATGTTTAATTACTTACAAGTTTTTGCTCTAAACGAGCATATCCCATACGAGATTTTTTGTATGGGTGCATCGGATTTTTTGCCTTCTCGCGATTTGCCTTACTTATTTTCTATATATAAAAAATAACAATCGTGTAAAAATTTAAAATACGATATGAATATGAATAATAAAACACAAATGCTAATAAATTAATCACTTACCACAAACGCGGGGTCTGAACGTTTTGCTACAAATGCGCTCCATTCTTCATTTGATATATAATGTTTATACATTTTTGGAGCTTCAGCATTCATATTTCCTTCACGATCTTTTAGATAGCAATTTGAGAGGCGAGATCTAAAACCTCGGTGTATTTTCCCGACAACTCTCAACACGTAAGCCTTTCTCACCTCATCAACAGCAAAAGCAGTCTGCAAACGAAATAAAGATATAGTTTGAGTAAAGTATTTCAATGGAAAAAATTATAAGTAACAAAAAAGTGGATCAAAAAAGTAACTTGTATATCAACCCACAATATATCTTTCGCATCCTTTAACCCCTTATCTCTCCAATCGTCAATTATGATGGGGATATTCTAACGAACAACATCCCCAATATAACTTACAAACATGGAACTGTTGGGGTCAATTGGCTGACCACTCTCATTCCATCCAACCTAATAAACTCATATAGTAAGTACATGCTTTCAAAAAAGATAAAAAATATATAGCAAACAAAGTATAGTATACCTCAAATTTTATGCCACTACTCCTTGCTTTTATGACATTTTGCATGATGGTTGCACCACGTTTGACTTCATTTTCATAAGTCTTAGTGTTGACAACTTCCTCATTTTGACGATCTAAATCCTTGTTGGTATCCATTTATCTACAACAAGTTCAACATGCAGTAGTCTAAGTACGTAGCAGTATAAGTTCAACATGCATTTTAGTGAAACAAAAAACTAATAAATACAATACCTGAAAAACAGAAGAACAATAGGGTTACGACACAGAAGTACGAACAAAGAAGAACAGCGTAGAAATACGAACGGTTCGTAGGAGAGTAGGGTTCGCAGAAACGAGCGTATGAAGTTTACGTAATGGAGAGTAAGGTTCGCAGAAACAAAGATGGTTCGCAATGACAAGGAGAATGAAGAGGAAACAAGTGTATGAAGTTTTCGTAATGAGGGTTAGTAACAAGGCAATATTGTTTGTAGGATTCACAATGAGAAGGAGAATGAAGAGGAGGAGGAAACAAGCATATGAAGTTTATGTAATGAAGAGGAAACTGAAGCGGTTTACTGTTATATATAAAACCCTACTACAGAGTTTTTTTGAAAAAGCGTATGTGCAAGTAACCAACCTGTACTCGCGCTTTCCATCCCAGCGGGCTATTATACACTAGGCATGTCTTTGTGTTTTATGTGGCAAGCAACCTTTTACAGCGCTTTTCCACAAAGGGCTTTAAAGGCTTCTTTGTTTTATTATGTTGCAAGCGCTAATGTGACCCTTTTACAGCACTTTTTCCACAAAGCGCTTTAAAAGGCTTTCTTTGATTTTATATGTGCAAGCGCTATGTGACCTTTTTCATAGGGCTTTCCACCGAAAGCGCTTTAAAAGGACCTTCTTTGTTTTAGTTTATGGTTGCAAGCGTTATGTGACCCTTTTACAGCGCTTTCCACGAAGCGCTTTAAAAGGCCTTCTTTGTTTTATTATGTGCAAGCGCTATGTGACCTCCTTATTTTTTTAAAGGGCTTTTTATTAGGCTTATTGACAAAAGCGTTGAAACTTACAAAGTTATGTTTCTTCCAAATAATAGTTAAAAATAT
Source organism: Cicer reticulatum (assembly GCA_002896235.1). Classification (NCBI taxonomy): domain Eukaryota; kingdom Viridiplantae; phylum Streptophyta; class Magnoliopsida; order Fabales; family Fabaceae; genus Cicer; species Cicer reticulatum. The sequence goes on along the minus strand of PGWS01027834.1, from coordinate 12,291 downwards.
ATATATATATTTCAATCCCTAAATTACATGATCAGTCACATATTTGGAATGATCAGTAAAGTTCAAGAAAAATTTCAGTACTCAAACAAAGCTTTTTCAAAGTTTCCAAAATATAAGCAGAAATCAGTTATGGTAGGTCAAACACTTAAATTACATGACTAGTATAAAACACTAAGATCAGCTACAATATAAGCAGAAAATAGTATAAGCAGAAAATAAAGTATAAGCAGAAATCAAATACAGTTCAAGCAAATTACTAAAATGCTCAATTTTGGCAGATCAAACAATAAAATTACATGAACTCAGTTCAGATTACATGGCTTATATAAACAATAAACACATTAAGATGCCCTTATTCTTTCCTGATGGGATTCACATTTGTTTGTCCATTAACGACACGAAACGTGAATTAATCCAATTCTCTCATCATGATCATCTCTAAGATATAAACCATTCATCAGGTTGAATCCATTTCATGTAGTTGTGATGTTGCAAAAAAAGATCATTACCAGCATCTTCATCATATAGACCATTTAACATCAGCAGGATCAGTGACATAAAACACTTGTTGAGCTTGCGACGCTAAAATAAATGGCTCATCTTTGTATCTCATTTTATTAAAATCGAACAAGCAAGAACCCTGATTCATCAATCCGAACGCCCATTATTATTTATCGACCGCACTTGCAACCAAATATCATGGGATAACCCAAAAATATGATAGATTTGCATAATAATTGGGTTTTTGTCTTTTGCACTTGGGATATGCATCCACTTCAGCTACGAGAGTTACACCGCTATTTTGCATATGTGGTTGATTCATCTTGTTCTTTGGTATAAAAATGTGTAGTCGTAATTACATAACTGGTGTAAGAAAAGACATAATAAATCGGACCATTTGCTAGTCACCTCAGTCTCTGTGAAATTGATCTCGGGTCTACATCAAACTTTGACTTTATGTGATTTTTAACCATGTATAAAACTTCGATTGTGCTATCGAGTTATCCAATTTTGATTCCTATTCATGTTCAAACTAGATAAACTGATCCATGTGTATTGTAACATACGGTTGAACCTCATCATCATTGTGCAGAACATACAATTGTGCATGCTCCATTCTGTCCCTTATATAGTCATTAGTCTCTTTCCAATTATCCCTTCTCCTGATATTTTTCCCCAATGACGAGACATGGGAGCCATATGATTCAACATTGACAGATATTCAGAACAAAATTCAGCAGCTTCTTCGACAATGTACTGGTTCAGCAATACAACCTTCTGGCCACACTTTTTACGTACCCTTTTAATACTTTCATTTATCGTTCTCTATCGGATACATCCATCTCATATACGTTTATCCCACAAAGTTGTGTCTCCTTAATAAGATGGAAAGTAAGGTGAACCATTAATATCAAAAAACGAGGGTGGGATATACATTTCAATCTAACACAAGTACAAACAATTTCCTCTGCAATGTTTGGGTAATTTCTGAGATCGATCATTTACTACAAAATTCCCTGAAGAAGAAGCATAATTTAGTTATGGTTCGTCGAACTTTTTCAGGTAATATGGAACATACCTATTGTAGCAAATGCTCCATTAGAATATGACAATCATGGGTCTTCAAACTTTTTAACTTGAGGTCTTTCATACAAAACTAAATTTGTAATGTTTGAAGAGTATCCTTCTGGAACTTTAACTTCGTGTAGAAATTTACACAAAACAATTTTTCCTTTCTAGATAGAGTATAAGCGCTGAAGGTAGATATGTGTCATTTCCTTTCTTTACGGGACCTAATTCATTTCTTATTCCCATATCGACCAAGTCTAATCTTGCATTGATGCCATCCTTAGAATTTCCTGGAACACTGAGTAACGTACCAATAACACTATCAAATACATTTTTTCAATATGCATCACATCGAGGAAATGTCTTATATACAATTACTTTCAATATGGCAATTCAAAGAAAATTGACTTTTTTTTCCACTCAATTTTGACCAACTCTCTGCAAAAGGTTTGCAAATTTATTGGTCAAACCTTGTACTTTTTCAAGTATTTGATATCCAGTTAGTGCTACATAGGAGCTCTATCTTCCTCTGATTTTTCCATTGAATGCATTTCTCCACCCACGATACTGATGACTATAAGGTAAAAATTCTATGATGTCCAAGAAATACATTCTTCTTACAATGTTTCAACCGCATCCAATTTGTACTCTCTTCACATATAGGACATGCACACTGGACCTTTAATACTATATCCTGATAAATTACCATATGCTGGGAAAATCATTAATTGTGCCGAACAACATAGCCCTCAGATTAAAATATTCTTTCTTATACCCATCATAAACTTCCACACCTGTCTCCCACATATTTTTTAAATCTTCAACTAAAGGAGTTAAGTATACGTCGGCATCATTCCCCGGTTGTTTGGGTCTAGAAATTAACAAAGATAATATCATAAATTTACGCTTCATACATAACCATGGAGGTAGGTTACAAATCAACAAAATCGCAGGCCACATGTTGTGTGAGATTCTTTGAAGACCATGTGGATTCATTCCATTAGTAGAAAGTGCAAGTCGTAGATTTCTTGACTCTATCCCGAATTCAGGATACTCGTGATCAATTTTTGCCCATTGTGGAGAATCTGTAGGGTGTCAAAACTTTCCATCTCTAATTCTTTTTCATCTGCATGTCATGTCAAATGTTTTGAATCTTCTTCACTGCGATACATGCGCCTAAATCTTGATATTATAGGAAAATACCACATGACTTTTGCTGAGTAGATTTTTTCCTTCTTATATCGAGAGACATTGCATTTCGGACACACCTTTAGTAATTCATATTCGTTTCGAAATAAAATGCAATCGTTAGGACACGCATGAATCTTTCGTAACTTATGCTAATAGAGCACAATATTCGTTTAGCCTCGTAGGTTCGACTAGGAAGTTCATTATCATCTAGCAACATATCTTTAAAGAGTGTTAATAATTATGTGAAGTTTTTTATCAGACTATCCATTGCTCGCTTTTAAGTTGTACAACTTTAATATCGCCAACAGTCTTGTGAATTTAGTACAACCATTAGATAATGGTTTCTCTGCATCACTCAACAAACTCTCAAACATTTTAGGACAATCCCGAAGATCTTCTTCAACTGCTTTTGCAAATCTCCTCAACTTGGTCCGGCTCATATGTATCTGTGTCGAAATCAGTTGAAGCATATGTCGAACCATTCTCAAAATTAATGTTCCATTTATTTTTCTCACCATGTCTTATCCAACATGTATAGCTTTGATCAATTCCATGTCATACTAAATGTCCTTCCAATTCATCTGCTCTAACGCGTTTTCCAAAACAACATTTTAAATAAGGACAAACGACTCTATTTGGATCTTTTGCATTCTTCACTGCAAACTCAACAAACTCCTTCACTCTATTATCATACTCTTTTGAATATCGTTTGGCAGAGACATCCATTTTCTGTCCATTTTTATATAACCTATATAAATACAGTTACACAAATAATAAGCTACTGATAACATATATACCAATGTATAGTACACATATATATCTAATATTGGAAAAATGGAAATCAATGTCAAAGTCTGATTTCAAAAACAGAACAAATCAACAAATTTCAAAAAAAGAATAGATTTTATATGATTTATTATGTAACAATTTATCAGTTTTAGTGACAACAAAAAAATTTAATAATACAATACGTACCTGAAACAATGTATCAATTTGTTTTAAAGGAAGAGCAGTAGATGGACGCAACACTAGAGGAGATGAGGGTTCGGTAGAGTTGATTTTATTTAAAGTGGGTTGATGAGTTTATTTATTTGAAGTGAATGATTTTTATTTAAAGCGCAAGCCTTTTAAAAGCGCTTGTATAAGCGCGCTCTAATAGGTCATTTAATTATATGAAAGCGCATGTATTTTACAGCACTTTCACAGAAAAGCGAGTGTAAAAAAGCCATGCAATATAATGTGGGAGCGCTACATTTTACAAACGCTTGTCAAAAAAGCAATGTTGTATCCTCCGTTATTTTTAAAAAAAAATTCTACAACAGTGCTTGTATTTATAGAGCACTGTAAAAAGGCGTGCTATAAAATGTCGATTTTTGGCGTAGTGACATGTTTTTAATATATTTGGTATTATATTAGTATTTTTAATTTAATTAAATTATTAATTAAATAAATTATTTTTATAGTATAGTTTGTATTATATTTAGCATTTTGTCATTATATATCAAAATTGATGTACTTTTAGTTGTGATATACAAAAGTATACGGTACTAAATAAATGTTAATTATTATATTATATATCTATTATTAAGATTTGCTAATGTAGATGTTAAAAGCTATCAATATACTGATATACATTCACAGTGTTCACGTTGTTGTATGTTAAATTGAATAGTATGATTTAATATATAAATAAAGATTGATTTATATAGAATAATTTTAATGTGGAATAATCTAGTAATGAATAGTTTTGGTGATTAAAATTACATATTGAAAAAATTTGAAGTCACTGCATCTATCAACAGAATCAGTCCTTTGATCTATTAAATTTTAGTGTCTTATACTTAATGCTGCTTATTACAAACAAGCTACAATTTTCTTACATTTAGTCAAATTAGTTTTCTTAAAAAAACTTGATATAGTTCACAAAAATCGTTTAAAAATAAAGTTAGTTTGATATGAAAATTATGTACTTCACTTTAAAAAAAAGTAAATATGTTAGCTATTTAATAAATTCATTATATAAAATAGAATAAAAAACATATTTTATGAATGCATATTTATTATTTGTTTATTCGATCTAGATTTTAATATGAAGACAAAATTAACAAATAAATCAATAAGAACAACAAAAATATAAGAAAAAATATCAAATTTTAGAGTAAAAAAATCTAGTTTCTTAAAAGAATGACGTTGACTATTTCAATCGTTGGTCTCTAAAATACTATACAAGAAGCTATAAAAGTGTTATTTGTCTTGAGGTAGTGAAAGAAAAATAAAAAAATTAAAGTGGTGAAAATAAAAAATAAAATTAATATAAGGTACAGAAATTTAAAGTGGAGATATTAATTATAGTTAAATTGTGAAAATTATTAAGCTAATAATATAGTTAAAATATAAAAACAAAGTTAAACTTATAAATTGAGGACTTAGAATGAAGCTTTGAAAAACGAGTGTTGGACTTACACAGGTGTGATATTTTATCTTTTAAATTAATTATCTTGTAAAAGAAAAATAAAAAATTAGTGTGAAAATAAAAATAAAATAATATAAGTTACAGAAAAAATAAAGTGGAGATATTAATTATACATAAAGTGAAACTATTAATCTAATATAGTTAAAATATAAAACAAAGTTAAACTTATTAAATTGAGGACTTAGAATGAAGCTTTGAAAACGAGTGTTGGACTACAGGTGTGATATTTTTATCTTTTAATTAATTATTTTGTGAATAACAACTTTTTAATTATTTAATTAATAATAAATATTAGTGATGTGTATGTTTTTATAATAAATTATAATTATTATATTATAACATCTTACATATTTTTTTATATGCATATATCACTAACAAACATTTATATTTGGTATATTTGTATAGTAGTAAATTATAATTAAAGTATTATTAATTATACTTATACATTATCTATAAGATATTTAAGAACATATCATACTCAAATACGCATTTTTTCTTTTAATTTGTGAATGATAATCTTTTAATTAATTAACCCATAACAATCATTTGTTATGTACATACTTCTCTTTTAACTAATTGATCCGTGAATGACCTGCTTTTTAACTCTAATTGATTAATAACATTTATCTTATTAATGATTTCTACAGTAAATTATAATTAGCTGTGATAATTTTCTGCATATTTTCTTGCTCACAATCGAAACAAAAATTTTTACATTATATGAATCAATGACAAAATATGTGTCTCCTGTTTAGTTTGTTACATTACGTTATATTTAGTTTACTATAATTGTCCTCACATCTTTATATGAAAAATATTAAAGGGAGACATTTTATTAATGAAACGCACATTTAGTTGAGACAAAATCTCTAATGATAATTTAAAGATGACAAACATCAATGATTAATGATTGAGAGTTTTGATACATATTGTTATCTAATATTTTTTCTTGAGTGACTTGGTTATGACGTGAAATAATAAAATAATTAAATTATTCACAAGGAAAAACTAACTTACTAAGAGACTTTAGAAAATTTTATGCTATAACATCGTTATGATCATATATGTGTGAGAGAAATCAAGAAGATAATCAATTCATATTTTTGTAAAGAAACATAAATCGAATCAACTCATAAACACACATGAAATAAATGATCAACTTAAAAAATGAAGAATCTTCAAATATTTCATATCTCATGTAAGACAAAAGGAATATTCATCATGAGAAGTTATAAACACTTTTAGATACGATGAATAAGCTATCAGGAAAAAATAAATGACAATTGAAGCTTATAAGGATCAAACAACTTTGCGTCAATAATTCAAAGAATAACTTTATGAACATCAGAAAGATGAAATGCTCATAAAGTTCGAAGAAAAGTACAAAAACACTTTTGTGACAAAAAAGTACAAAAATACATTTGTATCAACATAGAAAAGTATGATTAACCTCATGTTTTCTCTCTCTTGATTCACAAGTCATGGACATAAGCTGAAATCCACTTAAAATTCAGAATGGTCGTAACTCTTTAAGAAAATCTTCATCAAAGATAACCATATGTTGGGACTCTAACCCAACGGTCACATGAAGTCTCGAAAACATTACATCTTAAATATCAATAGAGAAGATCACATAACATGAGGAAAAGAACTTACATCAAGTATTCATACACTCTTATTACAAAAAGAGTAAAACTTGATTAAAAACTTCAACCACACTTAAAGTTCATCCTAGATCATCAAATCTATAATACACGAGTGTGAAGATCTATATCATCTCAGTCAAGTGACAACTAACTATTAGTTGTAAACTTTCTGAAATCGTCTTTATATAAAAGAAACTCAGTTTCAACAATGATCCTATTAAGTCTAGTGTGACTAAGAAGAAGAATTGTAAATCTACTAAGACTAAAAAATATAGAAAAGAAATGTCAAATTAACAGCTACTCGCACAAGATTCATTCTCCATATTTGTAATGAATTGGGCATACTTGATATGCCTTAGTAGTTGTTATGTTTTAATTATCACATGTTTTGAGAATAATGTTTCTCGTGTAGTAAGCTTACTTGGTCCATTTTTATCTCTTAATGTCATACAATAATGTTCTTGCTAGACAATGTGTGCTTTATACATGTGTGTTCATCATGTGTTGATTATTGCTTAATCTCCAAATTTATATGTCTATCTTTGCTTTGACATGCTATGGTTTTATTTAATTTTTTTTTATTTCTACTCTATTATTTGGTTTGAATCATGATCTTTTGGACATTTTTTTTTTCAATAACAACAAAAACCTGATTTGAATTAACCATGGATTGTATGGAATTACATGTTTTCTGGTGAAAATTTTGATTTTTTTTTAGTATGGTTAAAAACATCTTTATGGTTGACTCAAATCACCCATCTTTTTTTACTTCTAAAAAAATGTGCATTTTAAATTAGACTGGTCAAACCCTTTCATTTTAAACCCCATGGGTTTTATGTTGAACCAAGTTGATCCCTTGAAGATTTAAAATCCTTGCACATTCTGGAAAGTATGTGCATCTGTCTCTGATAGTGTGCTTCTAAATAGGTCCAACATGTTTATGGTAAATTAGTGTATGCCTTTGAAGTATGAAGCGTGCTTCTGGTTAGAATGCCTCTAATTAATCTATGTGTCTAACTCTAAAGATTCAGCGTGCCTCTGGAGTTTCTATACCTCTGATGAATAGTAACTTTAGCATGCCTCTGATGAAAATAACTTTATCATGCCAATATTGAATAGTAATTATGGGGTGCCTATGATGAACAATAATTGTAGCATGCCTCTGAAGTCTGAAGCCACTATTCAAGTTTGCATATGAAACATATATTTCACAGACTCTGAAGACAGCAACACGTTCCAGAGTGTTACCTCTAATACGTAGCACACTCTAAAGTCAAACTAATTATGATAATGCAGCAAATGTAAAGTTGTTTGTGGCACTAATGTAAAGTTGTTTGTGGCACATAAAAGAAACTCAGTTTCAACAATGATTCCTATTAAGTCTAGTGTGACTAAGAAGAAGAATTGTAAATCTACTAAGACTAAAAAAATATAGAAAAGAAATGTCAAAATTAACAGCTACTCGCACAAGATTCATTTCTCCATATTTGTAATTGAATTGGGCATACTTGATATGCCTTAGTAGTTGTTATGTTTTAATTATCACATGTTTTGAGAACTAATGTTTCTCGTGTAGTAAGCTTACTTTGGTCCATTTTTATCTCTTAATGTCATACAATAATGTTCTTGCTAGACAATGTGTGCTTTATACATGTGTGTTCATCATGTGTTGATTATTGCTTAATCTCCAAATTTATATGTCTATCTTTGCTTTGACATGCTATGTTTTATTTAATTTTTTTTTTATTTCTACTCTATTTATTTGGTTTTGAATCATGATCTTTTGGACATTTTTTTTTTTTCAATAAACAACAAAAACCTGATTTGAATTAACATGGATTGTATGGAATTACATGTTTTCTGGTGAAAATTTTGATTTTTTTTTTAGGTATGGTTAAAAAACATCTTTATGGTTGACTCAAATCAACCCATCCTTTTTTTACTTCTAAAAAAATGTGCATTTTAAATTAGACTGGTCAAACCCTTTCATTTTAAACCCCATGGGTTTTATGTGAACCAAGTTGATCCCTTGAAGATTTTAAATCCTTGCACATCTGGAAAGTATGTGCATCTGTCTCTGATAGTGTGCTTCTAATAGTCCAACATGTTTATGGTAAGATTAGTGTATGCCTTTGAAGTATGAAGCGTGCTTCTGGTTAGAATGCCTCTAATTAATCTATGTGTCTAACTCTAAAGATTCAGCGTGCCTCTGGAGTTTCTATACCTCTGATGAATAGTAACTTTAGCATGCCTCTGATGAAAACTAACTTTAATCATGCCAATATGAATAGTAATTATGGGGTGCCTATGATGAACAATAATTGTAGCATGCCTCTGAAGTCTGAAGCCACTATTCAAGTTTGCATATGAAACATATATTTCACAAGACTCTGAAGACAGCAACACGTTCCAGAGTGTTACCTCTAATACGTAGCACACTCTAAAGTCAAACTAATTATGATAATGCAGCAAATGTAAAGTTGTTTGTGGCACTAATTCTAAGAAGCAATTTTGCCTTTGACAGAACTATTCAAGCAACACAACATTTGATTCCAACAATCAAGTCAATGACTATGAAGAATAAAAGTAGATGATTCTGATGGAGAAAAGTCGACGACTCTGATGGAATGTCAAAGACTCTGATAGATTGAGCAAATATTGAATTGAACTTACTCGTATGCTTATTTTGAAGGTCCAAGAACAAGCCCATAATTGTTCTCACCTAAAATCAAATCAAGCGTATGCAGGAAGACTCAAGTAAATCAATTTTCAAACATAATCTGAACAAATACGCACAATATCTTTCTAAAAGAATTGCTCATATTAGATTGGAAAATAAAAATTGCCCTAACGTCACATTATCAAGATCGTATCAAATCTAAATAATATTAGAATAAATAATTGTTGACCACAGCTAGAAAGGAGAATGCGACTCAGAATTCTTAAGGGACAATACTGCAACCCTTATTATTCCTATAAATAGCATTAAATCTGAGATCAAGAAACATCAAACATAATTCACAAACTCAAATCCTAAAAAAAGCACAACAACATACACCAGAACCTACGAACTCAGATTTCTCTAAGTACTCAAGTATCACGTTTATTAATGCTTGGTTTCATTGTAATTGTGTAACATTGTATCAAGTCTCCTTTGTAGAAGCAAAACAAATCAAGTTTTCAACTCATTTAACTCATCCTAATAGTGATTTAGTGTGCTCAAAAAATATGATCTCATATTGTGTTGCAAAAACTTGAATGCCAGGGTCGATGTGGGCATAGTTCGCTTAAAGAATTTGCAGTTTCAGTTATGTATTTAGAATACTTACTTTACATAATGCGTGGTTACCTCAAAAAATCTGTAGGTTTAGGTGGTTTTGAGAAGACTAACTTACAGGGTCAGGTGTTGTTGTAATTCATATTTTGAGCTAGTGGATAAATTCTTTTGTGTAAGGGAACTGGATGTAGCTACTGAATTGGTGGTCAATCAGGATAAACTCTTATGTGTTATTTTTACTTCAGTTTTGTTTGTTTATTCTTGCCTCTGATTATTCTAAACAATTAAGTCACCAAACCAAAATTAGAATTAAGGAAATTGGTTCAAAATTAGACAAATACAATTGAACCCTCCATTTCTTGTGTTTGCACACCTACAATTGGCATCAGAGTTTGATCTCAAGGTTGAACATTTTACAATGTTTGAGGAAAGATCCAAGAATTCAACATTTTTGGATTAAATGAAGAAGCTGCTAAAAAAAACATCAACAGACCACCTCTATTTGATGCAGAACTTTTTGAGTACTAGAAGGAAAGGTTGAGGAATTTCTTTATTTCAAAAGATCGTGAACTTTGACTTGGTGGAAGATGGTTATATTGCTCAACAAAAGAAATTGTACTGAATATCATTGCCAAGTAAGAGAGACGAAGTTGATAAAATTTAAATTGTACAAGATTGCATCATAAAGTACTCCAAAATTATTCAAATTGAAGAGGTGCCATGTTTACTTTCAAGGAGTTTGCAAGTGGCATCAAACAAAAGACATCAAAGGGAAGCAATATTAGGCAATAATCGGATTCTCCTATCTGATGACAGGTATCAGTCTAAAACAGGTTAAAGAGGTAAAAATAGGAGTGATTGAGAATGCTAAAATGGCGAGGAAGAAATTAAAATATTGAGACTATGTTTCTTAAAGATGTTCAAACTCTTACGTATACTCTCAGGGTTAAAAATGTTATACGTTAATAGACAACATAGCTAATACAATTGTTGATAATGTCAAAGAAAAATCCTAAAGATAGTCTGTACCAACTAAATGGCTATACTGGAAGTGCAAACCACGAGCATAAGGGTTGTATGAATTGTTGTTTAACTAAGTTGGTTCTTTTTGCTAATTTATTTAAAACATTGATTTAGGTGACTTACTTAGAATAAAAGTAGTAGCAATCAGGTTAAGTGATGAGAGGCAAAAGTAAAAAAAGAATTGTACAATTAAAGTGACACAAGAATTTGCCCTGGTTCACCACCAAATTGGTAGCTACATGCAATCCCCTCACTCAGAATGATTTAATCCACTAATTCAAAATTTGAATTACACAACACTTGACCCTATAAGCCAGTCTTCTCAAAACAACCTAACACCTACAGACTTTTTGAGGAACACAAACACCGTAACTCTATAAGACAATTCTTCTCAACACAACTTGAAAATCTACAGATTACTTGAGGAACACGAATCAGTTTGCTTCTAACAAGCTGATTAGAACAATGACTCTCACTTTAGAAAATACTCAGAAAATATTTCTTTTGAGCAAGTGTTTCTCTAGACCTTAGCCTTATGAGTTCTCTTATTTTTTGTTCAGCCTTGAGTATCTATTTATAGAATAGGTTAGGGTTTCTCCTTGGTCCTTGCAAAATCCGAAGATATCTTGCAAATCATATTATGTATCTTCTTATGAGCATTTCTTCTTGTAAACAATTATTGATCATATCTGTTGTAAATAAATTTGTATGTTCTTGTAGATTTTGATCCTAAGTCTTCTAGTAAATAATTTATATCTTCTTGTAGATTTTGATTAATTGTATAATAACTGTATATCTCTTGTGATAAATCTTGATCAAATCTTCTTATAAATAATTCCATTTTTTTGTGATCAAATCTTGATCAAATCTTCTTATAAATAATCATATCTTCTTCTAGATAAATCTGAATCGAATCGTCTTATAAATATTTTATATTTTCATTCTGATAAATCTTGTAAATAATTTATATCTTCTTGTTGACTACAGATCTTGATCGTATATCTTCTAAGGGCCTAAAATTTTTAAGGTCTTGCGCGACTTAGAAAAGCTGTTATATTGTTATTGGGTAACTAATTCATGCCATATTAATAGTTAGTGTATTTAGCCCCAAA
>PGWS01027830.1:0-11329 GCA_002896235.1 Cicer reticulatum | reverse complement strand
ATTTATTTGACAACTTTATTTTATTTTATGTTATTACTATCTTCATTATTAAGTACAATTACAAAATGAAATTAATAATAATGTTTAATAAAATAGAAATGTCTAATAAATATGTAATTTTTACTTTACTTGACAACACTATTTTATTATATGTTACTATTATCTTCATTTTGTAGTTATACTTAATAACAAAGATGATAATAAAATATAACACATTTTAGTTGGCAAAAAAATATCAAATAATTAATTTATTTGACACTTTATTTTATTATATGTTATTATTATCTTCGTTATTGAGTACAACTACAAAACGAAGATAATAATAATATTTAATAAAATAGAGTTGTCTAATAAATAAGTATTATTATTTTATTTAAAAACCTACTATTATATATATGTTATTATTATCATTCGCTATGGTTTTTACTACATAACGAAAATAATAATAACATATAATAAAAGTTAATTTATCAAAAAATATGTACTTATTACTTTAAATTTGACAATTTATATATTATGTTATTATTATTATTATTTTCGTTATATAGTTGTACTTCATTTATGAAGAACAATACTTACATATAATTTAAATAGAGTTGTTAAATAATGTAATAATACATATTTATTTTGACAACCTATTTTTTATATGTTATTACTATCTTTGAATTGCAGTCAAACTTTAAAAGTAAGATAATAATAACATATTGATAAAATAAATATCAAATTAAATTGATAGTCACATTTATTGACAACTCTATTTATAGATATGTTATTTATTATCTTCGTTATAGTTTACTTCATAACGACGATATAATAACATATAACAAAGTTGAGTTTAAATAAATAAGTAATTATTATTTTATTTACACTCTTTATATATGTTATTATTATATGTGTATGAAATAAAACCATAAAACGAAGATTAATTAATAACATTAACTAAATAGAGTGTCAAATACTGTTAAATAAATAATTTATTTGCCAACCTCTTTGTTTAATATTATTATATCTCCGTTTTGTATTAAATATACTTTTTTTGACACTTTTATTTAAATATTATTATCATTGAAAACACCTGTTAAATAAAGTAATAATTATTATTATATGACAACATATTTTATTATAAGTGGGGATCTACGTATCATAAATAAACTAGATAACGAAAGTAATAATCATATAGTACAAACTTGAGTTGTAAAAGAACTATTAATCTACTTTATTTGACACTCTATTTATTAAATGATATTACTAACTTCGTCATGCTAGTCAAACATTAAAATGAAGATAATAATAACATTATAATAAATAGAATTATCAAATAAATTAATTAATTACATATTTATTGACAAGTCTGTTATTATCACGTTATTATTATCTTCGTAGTTGTATAAATAACGAAAATAATAAGTAACATACTTGAGTTGTATTATATGTTATTATACTTTATTTGACAACTCGTTATGATAGTATTAAACTATAAAACGAATATAACAATAACATTAATATTATGAGTTGTCCATATTGTAATATTAAAAAAGCATTCTTCATCCTAATTATCATCATTTCGGGTCTATATTTTGAATACAATCATTTTGTTTACCATTTTCGTCAAGTTGAATGGTACGTAAATTGCCTGAAAAGTACAGTCTAGATGAAATCGGGATTTCGTACACCTGATTTCGGTCCATTTTTGTCAGGTGGTACGAAAAATCGCCTGAAAAGTCAGATATCGAGGATGAGAGATCTTATAGCATTATCTCTAAAATGATAACACATGTTCAGGTTCCGCACCAGATTTCAAAACATGCCATCGTGTGGTCCAAAAATACAATATGTTGGTCAATTTTTGTAGAGGGGTACGAAAGTCGCTCGAAAAGTCCAAATGAAATCTAGGATCGGGAGACCATTATAGCATTCTTTCACAGGAATTTATAACTTTGTTCGGGTTCCATGCCAGATTTCAAACCTAGCCGATCGATGGATCTGAAAGTCGTTCGTAAAGTCCAAAAAAATCGAGCATTCCATCACAGAATTCTATAACTTTGTGTTCGGGTGCCGCGCCAGATTTGACCACTATGCATCGCTTGTCGAAAATACAGATTTCGGTCATATCGTCGATGGTATCGAAAGTCGCTGAAGTAGATGAAATCGAGTACGGAGAGACCCTTATAGATCTTCTCTAAATTTCTAATTGTGTTCGTGTTCCGCTGGTAAGATTTGACAACACTAGCCATCGTCTTGTTCGAAATACAGATTTTCGGTCCATTTTATCCAGTGGGTACGAATCCTGCCGAAAGTCAGATGAAACAGTACCGGGAGACCTATAGCATTCTTCTCGAAAATTTATAACTGATGTTTCGGGTTTGCGCTAACGTCTCAAAACACTAACCATATCTGGTCTAAAATACTGATTTGGCCCCCTTAGTCGGTGGTACGAAATCGTCGAAAGTCCTAATGATATAGAGACCGATGTACCACCCCGATTTTCTAACCTTATACATTCTTCTCCAAAATTTATAACTGCGTGAGTCTGGCATAGACCAAGTCAACAATATTTACAAGTAGCGAAAGAGTTTTTTTTTGAAATAAAAATCCAAAGTATTTCAAACATCAAAAACACCTGCTATGAGGCCTATCAGGATAGTATACCCAGTGTCATCTTGGCACCTGTACAAGCACTCCTCAGAATTTAACTTTCCCCTACGTCACATCAAAGTGACATGGACCCATCCAAAATAAAGACATCAAACAGTTTCAAGCATAATTACAATCTCCAAAATTGAATAAATACAATCACAAAAAAAGACATCTATCCCTATCAACCACCTAATCTGATCATGCTACAAAAACTACACAACCCGGGTGATCTCCACGCGCCCGCAAGATCCTCCTGACATAGCCTCGGTCAGGTATGACTAACTACTTTTCCATCTCCAAGGTACTAACCGTAGATATTCCTGTTTCTCATCTGAGGGCAAAGCCCAGATTTTCCAGCATAATTGTAAAGGTCACCAACCGAAATTAACAAATATCACATAGCAAAGTTCTTATATTTCAAAATGCTCAAAGAACCTTTCGTCTTAGCATACTTCTCGAAAGGGTTTTCATATGTCCAAAAATGCATAAACAATGTTGAAAAAATGAAGTTATAACAAACTGCATGTCATAGCCGAATACAACAGAGAAAATGCATATTTTCAGTTCTAAAAAGCTCTGAATCAATCAACACTTCGAATATTCATAAATCAATTATGACACATAATACATCAAAACGATTTTAATCAACCCAACTTCACACCTCAAAGCAATTAACGACAAAATACAACAACAACCGAATATGTATATACAATCATCATAGTATAACAAACATAACTCGCATGCCAAACACACTAATGCAATGCGTATATGCCAAATGCATGATTCCAAGAATTCCAACCAATCCTCCTCGTGGAGGGCGTAATATATCGAATGTATATCGCCTCTCATAGACCATACTAATTACCAAGGTGCAATCTCTCACGATCAGCGTGATTTACTAGCGTGCAGTCTCTCACAGACCAGCACGACAACACAGAGTGCAGTCGCTCATAGACCAGCACAATTACTAGCGTGCAGTCTCTCACAGACCAACACGATTTTCTAAGTGCAACCGCTCACATATCAGCACATTCTAGAGTGCAATCTCTCACAGATCAACACGACGCGATAATAATCCGCAAGGATAAGATGAACCCAACAATTCACTCGCATCATCACCGTGGCCCATCATGGTCACCACTATCACCATGGCCCATCGTGGTCACCATGTACTATGAAATGCATGAGCATACTCTAACTCTTTTCACCATAATCATTAAGTAAATGCAGCTATTAAAAGATTCCCCATTTTAATACTCATTTTAACACTAATGATTTTTCAAACCACAACAGAGCATACTCAAACATATTATTCACACCAATTAAATTTCCACAACCACACATAAATCACAACTCCAAATTCCATTCACACCTAAATTGAATTAAATTCATTTTCCACCAAGTCACACATAAATTTCTTCTAAAAAATTCATAATATTAATTATAAACACATCAATTTCACCAAACATAAATCACCAAAATTTCCAAACATTATTCACCCATATTCAATCTCCAAAATTTTCAACCATAAATCACCACAACAACTTTAATATATCAGAGTTCTCTCCACCGCTAACTCGGTGCCAACGGTCTTAATTCCTTTTCGAGACTCAAGGAGCTAACTACATAAACATAAATATTTATACCAATTTGTTCACAATAAAATTAATCCACACACAACAAAATTCCTAAAATTAAATCTTTCTCACACACCAAACTTTTAAAATCAAATAATCTATATTATTTAGTTAAAACTAAAAAAAATAAACATTGTCCAAATTTCACATACACATACTCGACTATTAAAACACCGAAATTTTGAGTAAAAATACTCTAAACCCTTTTTTTTCTTTTTAAACTCAATCAAAGAGTAATTAAAAGAGTAACATTTTAAACTCTTAACGATTGTAATTTCAATATATCTTTTTTGCTCAAACTCTTTAACTTAGTTAAAATTTGAATTTTTTCACAACTTAACAACTCTAATTTTTCGTAAATTTCAACTTCAGTTCAAACTCATTTATTGAAAATAATTCATTACGTAACTCAAACACATCAAATTTAATTACCGCCAATTCACACTAAATTCAATCAATTATATTCCACAACACATATATAGCACCTCAAATAAATTTCAACAATTCAATCATAACTCACCCAATTTCAAAACTCCATATTTTTACACATAAACTACCAAATTTCATCAATTCATTTTCTACAAAATCCACAAATAAATCACATCTCAAAAATTCATAATAATAATTATGATCATATAAATCACACCAAACTTGAATCACCACAAACCACACCTCAAATTTAAATTCCACTAAATTACACATAATCACATTAAATTAATTTTTCACAAAATCACGCCTCAAATACATCAAATTTCTTTTCCACAAAATCACAAATAATGTCTTAAATGCAAACTAAAAGTTTGGAAGGAGCCCTTACCTTAACGATAGCTCTAACACGCGATTACGGCACCGTAATTAATTTCGGTAAAAATTTAAGTTCGTTGACGTCGCGTCGAAAACTAGATCACTAGCACCGCAGCGTTGCAATGAGCAACTTTCTCTTCTGTCACTTCTCGAACGAAGCTCAAATGTGAAGAAAATTGGAGATTTGTGTTTGAGTGATTTTGAAAACCACCAACAATTTGCAAACAGAAAGGAAGAAGAAGACGGAGCAAGGCTGGAAAGGGAGAAAAATGCTTTTCTTTGTTTCTCTTCTTATATATATATTATAATAATATATATATAATATATATATAATAATATATAAATAATAATATTATTATAATATATAATAAGTAATTAATAAATATATTAAACAAGATCTAGATTTTTATAAAATCATCATTACGCCTGTCACCTCACATCACATCACAAACCACTTTTTCAGAAAAATATCTACTTTCCGCCGCATTCAATGGACAGATAAATTTTTCTGAAAAATGTTGCATCTAAAAATTTCTTCGACAAAAGATTTACCGTAATTAATAAAATTATCCATCGCGAATAATTTTAATCGGTCTCCAAAAAATATTTCTTGCATTTAACTCACAAAATGTCATAAAATGGGGCTAAAAAGCATAAGAAATTCAACACAAAATTCCCAAAATACATAAATTAGAATTTAAAATTAAGGGTCTTACACCGAGAGTCCCTATATCATTCTTCTTCTAAATTTATAATTTGTTTTGGGTTCCGCGTCAGATTTCAAACACTAGCCATCGTCTTGTTCGAGAATATGGATTTCGGTCCATTTTTAGTCGGGTGGTACGAAAAATCGCAGGAAAAGTCCCGATGAATCGAGGGCCTAGAAACTCTTATAACATTCTTCTATAAAAAGTATGACTATGTTTCAAGTTCCGCGCCAGATTTCAAACACTAGACATTGTCTGGTCCGAAAATACAGATGTTGGTCCATTTTTAACGAGGGGTACGAAAATCGTCCGAAAAGTACAAATGAAATTGAGGACCGCAAGACCATTATAGCATTCTTCCCCAAAATTTATAACTTGGTTCATGTGCCGCGCCAGATTTCAAACACAAGCCTCGTCTTGTACGAAAATACCCCGAAAAGTCTAGATGAAATCGAGGACAAGGAAACTCTTATAGCATTCTTCTCCTAAATTTATAAATGTGATTCAAGTTCCATGTCAGATTTCTAACACTATCCATTGCTTGTTCGAAAATATGAATTTCGGTCCATTTTTTTCATGTGTTCGAGAGACCCTCATAGCGTTCTTCTCTAAAATTTATAACTGTTTTCGAGTTCCGTGTCTGATTCCCAAACGCAAACCATCGTTTTGTTTGAAAATACGAATTTCGGTCCATTTTTAGTCGGGTGGTACGAAAGTCGCCCGAAAAGTCCAGATTTAAATCGAGGACCAAGAGACTTTTATATCATTCTTCTCAAATTTTATAATTGTGTTTCGGGTTCCGCGCCAGATTTTCAACACTTAACCATAGTGTTTTCGAAAATACGGATTTTGGTCTATTTTTGGTTGATCGTATGAAAAATCGTTCGAAAAGTCCAAATGAAATCGAGGACCAAGAGACCCTTATAGCATTGTCTCCAAAAATTTAAACTGTGTTCGAGTTCCGCGCCAGATTTCAAACTACAGCCATCGTCTGGTTCGAAAATACGAATTTCAGTCCATTTTTGTCGGGTGATACAAAAATCGCCCGAAATGACCAGGTGAAATCGAGAGACCCAGAAGACGCTTTATAGCATTCTTCTCCTAAATATATAACTGAGTTCGTGTTTCGCGCCAGATTTCAAACACTTACCATCGTCTGGTCTGGAAATATAGATTTCGGCCCTCTTTTTGTCGAAGTGTAAGAAAATCCGCCTGAAAAGTCCAGATGAAATCGAGGACTGAGAGACCTTATAGCATTCTTCTCCTAATTTATAACTATGTTCCGAGTTCCGTGTCGGATTTCAAACACTAGCCATTGTTTTGTGCAAAAATACGAATTTCGGTCCATTTTAGTCTGGTGGTACGAAAATCACCCGAAAATACCAGATGAATCAAGGACCTAGAGACCCTTATATATAATTGTGTTTCGGATTCTGAGGTCATGTGGCAGATTCAAACACTAACCATCGTTGGTCTGAAAATATAGATTTTGGTCCATTTTTGTCGAGGGGTATGAATATCGCCTGAAAAGTCCAGATGAAATTGACGACCGAGAGACCCTTGTAGCATTCTTCTTCTAAATTTATATTGTATTTCGGGTTCCATGCCAAAATTTCAAAACACTAGCCATCGTCTGGTGTGAAAAAACGGATTTCAATCCATTTTAGTCTAGTGGTATGAAAATCGCCCAAAAAGTACAGATGAAATTGAGGACTGGGAGACCCTTATAGAATTCTTCTCCTAAATTGGTAAATGTGTTTCAGATTTCATATAATACCACTAGTTTTGATTCACAAGTCCTGATAAAAGCTTCACAACGTCAGATTTCAAACACTACCCATTGTCTTGTTCGAAAATACAGATTTGTTTCCATTTTTGTCTGGTGGTACGAAAATCGCCCGAAAAGTCCAGATGAAATCGAGGACCGAGAATCCCTTATAGCATTCTTCTCCTAAATTTATAATAGTATTTTAGGTTCCGCGTCAAATTTCAAACACTAGCCCTCTTCTGGTTCGAAAATACAGATTTCGGTCCAATTTTGTCGGGTGTTACGAAAATCGATCCAAAAGTCCAATTGAAATCGAGGATCCGGAAACCCTTATAGCATTCTTCTCCTTAATATATAACCGTGTTTCGTGTTCCGCGTCAAATTTCAAACACTAGCCATGGTCTGGTCCGAAACTACATAATTTAGTCAATTTTTGTCGAGGGGTACGAAAATTGCTCGAAAAGTATAGATGAAATCGAGGACCGAGAGACCCTTATAGCATTCTTCTTCTAAACTAATAATTTTGTTCCGGTTCTGCGTCAAATTTCACAACACTAGCATCGTCTAGTTCGAAAATATGGATTTCGGTCCATTTTTGTTGTGTGGTACGAAAATCGCCCTAAAAGTTCAGATGAAATCGAAGACCGGGAGACCCTTATAGCATTCTTCTTCTAAATATATAATGGTGTTTCAAGTTCTGCGTCAAATTTCAAACACTAGTCATCGCCTGGTCAAAAAATACAGATATTGTTCCATTTTTGTCGAGGGGTACGAAAACGCCCGAAAAGTCCAGATGAAATCGATGATCGAGAGACCCTTATAGTATTCTTCTTCTAAATTTATAAATGTGTTTCAGGTTCCGCGTCAGATTTAGATCACTAGCCATCATCTTGTTCGAAAATACGTATTTCGGTCCATTTTTGTCGGGTTGTACGAATATCTCCCGAAAACTCCAGATGAAATCGAGGACTAAAAGACCCTTACAGCATTCTTCACCAAAATGTATAACAGTGTATCGCGTTATGTGTCATATTTTAAACATATCCATCGTCTTGTTCGAAAATATAGATTTCAATCCTTTTTTGTCAAGTGGTACGAAAATTGCTGGAATAGTCCAGATGAAATCGAGGACCGAGAGACCTTTTATAGAAGTCTTCTCCTAAATATATAACAGTGTTTCTGGTTCTGATCAACTTTCCAACACTAGCCATCGTTTGGGTCCAAAAAATACAGATTTTGGTCAATCTTTGTAGAGGTTTACGGAAATCGCTCGAAAAGTCCAGATGAAATCGAGGATCCAGATACCCTTATAGCATTCTTCTTCTAAATTTGTAACTTTGTTTCGGGTTCGGCATCAGAATTCAAACAATTGCCATCATTTTGTTTCCAAAACACGGATATCGATCCATTTTAGTCGTGTGCTACGAAAATCGCCGAAAAGTCTAGATGAAATCGAGGGACTGAGAAACCCTATATAGCATTTTTCCTCCTAAATATATAACAATGTTTCGGATATCGCGTCAAATTTCAAACACTAGCCATCTTCTAGTCCAAAAATACAGATTTTTGTCCATTTTAGTCGAAGGGTACGAAACTCTCCTGAAAAGTCTTGATGAAATCGAGGACCGAGAGTCCCTTATAGCATTCTTATTATAAATTTATAAATGTGTTTCAATTTTGGTGTCAGATTTCAAACAATAGCCATCATCTTGTTGAAAAACACTAGTTTCGGTCCATTTTAGTCGAGTGGTACGAAAATAGCCGAAAAGTCCAGATGAAATCGAGGACCAGGAAACTCTTATAACATTCTTCTCCTAAATTTATAAATGTGGTTTGGGTTCCACGTTAGTTTTCAAAAACTATCTATCGTCTTTTTTGAAAATACGGATTTCGGTCCATTTTTGTCGGGTGGTATGAAAATCGCCTAAAAAGTCCAGATGAAATCGAGGACCGAGAGACCCTTTTAACATTCTTCTCCTAAATTTATAATTGTGGTTCGAGTTCCACGTGTTTTTTCAAATACTATCCATCGTCTTATTCGAAAATACGGATTTCGGTCCACTTTTGTCGGTTAGTATGAAAATAGCCCCAGAAGTCGAGATGAAATCGAGGACCGAGCGACCCTTATAGAATTCTTCTTCTAAATTTATAATTGTTTTTCGGTTTCCGCGTCAGATTTCAAACAATAGCCAACATCTTGTTCGAAAATATGGAAATCGTTCCATTTTAGTCGGGTGGTACGAAAATCGCTCGAAATGTCTAGATGAAATCGAGGACCAAAAGACTCTTGTAGAATTTTTCTCCTAAATTTATAACTGTGTTTCGGGTTCGGTGTCAGTTTTTAAACACTATCCGTCGTCTTATTCAAAAATATGGATTTCAGTTCATTTTTGTCGGGTCGTATGAAAATCGCCCGAAAAGTCCAGATGAAATCGAGGACCGAGAAACCCTTTTTACATTCTTCTCCTAAATATATAACAATGTTTCAAGTTCCGCGTCATATTTCAAATACTAGCCATCGTCTGGTTTGAAAATATAGATTTTGGTCCATTTTTGTTGAGGGGTGCGAAACTCGCCCGAAAAGTTCAGATGAAATCGAGGACCGAGAGTCCCTTATAGCATTCTTTATCCAAATTCAGAACAGTGTTTCGGTTTCCGCGTCAGATTTCAAACACTTGCCATCATCTTGTTCGAAAATACGGATTTCGATCCATTTTAGTCAGGGTGGTACGAAAATCGCCCAAGTCCAGATCAAATCGAGGACCGGGATACCCTTATAGAATTCTTCTCCTAAATATATAATAGTGTTTCGGGTTCCGCATCAGATTTCAAACACTAGCCATCGTCTTTTAAATTTGTAAATATGTTTTGAGTTCCGCGTCAGATTTAAAACACTAGCCATCATTTTTATCAAAAACATGGATATCGGTCCGTTTTAGTCGGGTGGTACGAAAATCGCCAGAAATGTCCAAATGAAATCGAGGACCAAGAGACTCTTATAGCATTTTTGTCGTGTAGTACGAAAATCACCGAAAAGTCTAAATGAAATCGAGGACCGAGAGACCCTCATAGCATTCTTCTCCTAAATATATAACAGTTATTCGGGTTTCGCATCAGATTTCAAAAATTAGCCTTCGTCTAGTCCAAAAATACAAAATATGTCCATTTTTGTCGAGGGGTACGAAACTCGCCCGAAAAGTCCAAATGAAATCGAGGACCGAGAGTCCCTTATAGAATTCTTCTTCTAAATTTATAATTGTGTTTCGGTTTTCCGCCATCAGATTTCAAACAATAGCCATCATCTTGTTTCAAAAATTACGGATTTTGGTCCATTTTAGTCGTGTGGTACGAAAATCGCTCGAAAAGTCTTGATGAAATCGAGGATCGGGAGAAACCTTATATCATTCTTCTCCTAAATGTATAACATTGTTTTGGGTTCCGTGTCAGATTTCCAACAGTAGCCATCGTCTGGTCCGAAAATAGAGATTTCGGTCCATTTTTGTCGAGGGGTACGAAATTCGCCCGAAAAGTCCAGATATAGTTAAGAGAAGAATCTAGTAAGGGTCTCTCGGTCTTGATTTCATATGGACTTTTCGGGAAATTTTTCGTACTACCTGACAAAAATGGAAACAGAATCTGTATTTTCGAACCAGACTAGGGCTAGTGATTGAAATTTGACGCGGAACCGAAAACACAATTATAAATTTTAGGAGAAAAATGCTCTAAGAGTCTTTTGGTCCTCGTTACATCAATGGACATTTTCGGGAAGTTTTCGT
>PGWS01027819.1:0-10343 GCA_002896235.1 Cicer reticulatum | reverse complement strand
CGAATACAAGGTGTAATTTTTGAATATTTTTGAACGTTACAAAGAGGTGTATTCGAATACACACATCCTGTATTCGAATACAACTGGAAGCAATACAATTTTTCAGATCTGGAATGGCTCCAAATCATTGTATTCTTTCATCAAACCTCTTGGATCAATGGCCACGAATCTGAAGAGATGTTTATGGAGTATAAATACCCCATAACTTCTGATCAAACAACAACCAATCCTACAACCAAAACCTTGAACAAACTTTGAACAAACTTTCTAAAATGTTTTGATTTATTCAAAGTTTCACTTTTATATTTCAAGTACAGATTTTACATGTTCATATCATTGAGAAAAGTTCTCTAGTGTACTTGAAATTATATTGGATTGTTATCATTGTACATCAACTATTATATCATATTGATCTAAGTCAAAATTCATATTGCTAAACCATTCAAGTGTTGTAAATTGAAGAAAGTGGTGTACTTTCTTCAAGTGTTGTAAATTGAGGAAAGTGATGTTCTTTCTTCAAGTTTTGTAAACTAATATAGTGGTGTGCTATCTTAGGGTGATTGTTAGGAGTTTTTAAGAAAGGTCATAGGGTGGGACTTGTACTTATTCTAACAATAGTGGAAAATCTCTTGTGGTGTGCAAGAGGACTGGATGTACCCTTGGTGATAAGGGGAACCAGGATAATATCTTTGTGTTCTTTATTTTTCTGCCATTTATCTTTTCCATACACTATCTTAAATCAGAAAAATCAAACACTAAATCTCTAAAAACAAGAAAATTTCTAAACACCTAATTTACCCCCACTCTTAGGCGCACTTCTGTACTTACAATTGGTATCAGAGCAGGTTCCGGTAATTTTCTCCTCGATCCTTATTAATGGCTTCCGCACAACCAGTTTTTAGAGATGGTGGTAGTAGCAATAAACCACCATGTTTCGTTGGTGGACACTATGATTTCTGGAAGATACGCATGCAGGCATATCTTGAGGCACAAGGAGATGATATATGGGAAGCGGTAGAAAACGGTCCCTATGTTCCAACAACAGTTATCAATAATAAAGAAGAAGTTAAGATAAAAGGCTCATGGGCAGATAATGACAAAAGGAAAGTATTGTTTGATAAAAAGGCCAAAAACATGTTACAATCGGCACTTGGAATGGACGAATTTTTCCGCATATCTCATTGCAAAACAGCTAAAGAAATCTGGGATACACTTGAAATAACAATGAAGGAACAATTGAGGTAAAGCGTTCCAAACTCAACACATTGTCTCAAGAGTATGAATTGTTCCGAATGCAGCCCAGAGAATCTATTCTAGACTTGCAGAAAATATTTTCTCATCTGACCAACCACTTGACAGCACTTGGAAAAACCTTCACTAATGATGAATTGAACCTTAAAGTTCTGAGATCATTAACAAGGGCATGGCAACCTAAAGTAACGGCAATTTCTGAAAAGAAAAGCCTATCAAAGATGTCCCTTTCTGCACTGTTTGGAAAACTCCAAGAACACGAAATCGAACTTGGAAGGCTAGAACAAAATGAAAGTCAAGAAAAGAAGACCAAAAACATTGCTCTAAAGACTGAATCAAGAGAACAAATAAAAGACGAAAATTCAGATAAAGATGACAATATTACGTTCCTTGTTAAGAAATTTGGTAAGTTTCTTAAAAATGACAGAACTCTCAAAAGGAAAAGTTTTAGGAAGAAAGATAGTCCTACTTCAAATCAAAACTTCACTTGCTTTGAATGCGGAAAACAAGGACATATCAAGGCAGATTGTCCAAACCTTGTTAAGAAAAATGCCACCAAAAAGAAAGACTTCAAGAAGGCATACATAGCTTGGGAAGACAACGAAGTAAGTTCATCTTCAGAATCATAAAGTGAAGAATGCGCTAATGTTGCATTGATGGCATCACATCAATCAGATAACGAAGAAGAGGTTAGTAACAAAGACTCCCTTCATCTTCATAAAACTAATTGTGAATTGATTCTAGAATATAATGAGGCTCAAAACGCCATCAAGGAACTACTTATTGAATGCAAAAATCTGTTCAAACTAGTGTCAACACAAAAGAGACAAATCTCAAGTCTTCAAGAAAAAGTTGACACTCTGGAAAAGAATTCTGAGAAACTAAAACAGAATTTTGCATGCAATAAATATGATTCCCTCTCCTTCAAAATTGTTCAATTAAATAGAGTAATCGAACGATACGAAAAAGGACAAATAGGCTTGGAAAATGTTTTAAATATGCAAAGATACTCAAATGAAAAAAGCGGTCTTGGTTACTCAACATTTGATAAACCAAGTATAAATAAAACCATCCTTGTTAAGACAAGTGGTCAATCCAAAGCGAAAGTCATAACTATGCAAAAAGATCATCATTACTATAAGAACTTGGTCCAAAAGAAATCTCATATACCTACATATAGAAGTAAATCTACTCCTACATGCTTTTATTGTGGTCTAAAAGGCCACACACCTAATGCTTGTCAGTTTAGAAACTTTGGCGTTCCAAATGGGCATTATGTGTGAGTCAAGAAAGGTACTAATCAAGGTATTGATACTTTGTAATTATTTCTCTTCAAGATCTAAAATTTTCACTTAATATGTGATAAAATATTCTTGATGTTCTGTACTTTGTAATTTTGATATGTGCTACATGTTGGATTTTAATAAAAAAAAAATGTCCGTTTTAAAACAAATTCTGAATTGTGTTGAATACACATTGTATCTTATTCAATACATGTTTCCAGAAAATCCTGTATTTTGAATCCAACAAGTGTGTAGTCTAGATATATATTCACAGATTTTCCTATAAATGCTTAGTATTTTGTTTATTGTTTTTTTTTCCTTCTTTTTGATTCATTTAAAAAGGGGAAAAATTGGTATGTATTTGTTGTTAAAAACTTTTGTAGGTCTTCAAAATGTTTAAAACATGATGGCTGAACTCATGCTCAAGGGGGGAGTAAACATGTATTACAGGGAAGAAAGATTAAAACGATCAAACACTTTGAAGTCTAACAACAACAAGGTTTTGTCATTATCAAAAAGGGGAGAATGAAAATACATGTTTTTTTGATGAAGACAAGCAAAGGAAAGTGATCAAGTTGCAAGCTCAAAAGAAGTCAAACATCAAAGACAACTATGGTCAAATATGCTAGAAGTTTTATAATGTAAATATATGATACAAACATATTTCAATTACATGAGAACAAGTCATATTTACATATGCATTTAAAGTATTTTCAAATGTCAAAACAACATTAACAAAGTCTTAAAAATCATATTTTTGGACAAAATATCATAAGTGTTATTCGAATACAGCATCTTGTATTCGAATACAAAGCAAGTCAGAAGCAAAGGTCTCAAGTTGTATTCGACTACGACTATGTGTAGTCGAATCACTGCAAGTCAGTGGCAAAATCCTTACATCTGTATTCGACTACAAACATCTGTATTCGAATACAAAGTAAGTCAGTGGCAAAATTTCACTTATCTGTATCGACTACACACATGTGTATTCGAATACAAGGTGTAATTTGAATATTTAACGTTACAAAGAGGTGTAATTCGAATAACACATCATGTATCGATACAACTTGAAGCATACAATTTTTTCAGATCTGGAATGGCTCCAAATCATTGTATTCTTTCATCAAACACCTTGGATCAATGGCCACGAATCTGAAGAGATGTTTATGGATATAAATACCCCATAACTTCAGATCAACAACAACCAATCCTACAACCAAACCTTGACAAATTCTCTAAAATGTTTTGAATTTTTCAATGTTTCACTTATATTTCAAGTACAGATTTACATTTCATATCATGTGAGAAAAGTTCTCTGTGTACTTGAAAATTGTATGGATTGTTATCATTGTACATCAACTGTATATCATATTGATCTAAGTCAAAATCCATATTGCTAAACATTCAAGTGTTGTAAATTGAAGAAATGGTGTACTTCTTCAAGTGTTGTAAATTGAGGAAAGTGTGTTCTTCTTCAATTTTGTAAACTAAGATAGTGGTGTGCTATGCTTAGGTGATTGTTAGGGGTTTATAGAAGAGGTCTAGGGTGGGACTTGTACTATTCTACATAGTGGGACATTGTCTTGTGGTATGCAAGAGACTGGATGTACCCTTGGTGATAAAGGGAACCAGGATATATCTTTGTGTTCTTATTTTTTGCCATTATCTTTTCCATACACTATCTTAAATCAGAAAAATCAAACACTAAATCTCTAAAAACAGAAATTTCTAAACACCTAATTTACCCACTCTTAGGCGCACTTCTGTACTTACAAATAAGAAAAAAAATAAAGAAAAATATCTATATGAGGAAAAATGTTGTTTGTGAGCAAAGAGAGATGAAAATAAAAGTCAATGATTGTTCGTGAGTTACTTCTTAATGCTTGTTTCTCTATAATCATAAGTTCTCTTCTCTCTTTGATTTCAGCCCTAAGTCTCCTTGAATTATCTCACTTACCTGGCCACGTACAATCTAATAAAGACATTTTGTTTCATTTTATCTGCATGTGTTTCAAATATAGATTATATAGCTGTCAAGCCTATGGTTAGTAAAAAGTTGATTGTAAACACTTTGAGTGAATTTTATATCTGAGAGGATCTATCATATATGATGAATTCTTTAGTGTACTTGTCATCTTGTTTTCTTGGTTATGAGAACAAAACTATTCACATTGCTAAGCTACAAATATTTTTCTCTCACCACTTTGCATTTCATAAGAATATTTGGACACATGCATTGTTTTCTCGGATGAAAAGGTTTAAGTGTGGGGAATTGATCATCATTTGGACACATGTTTTAGCTTTTTAGTGTCGTATTTTAAAAGATCTTTATAGCTTAGATTATATTTTTAGCTTGTTTCTAAACTTTGGGTCGACTTTGAATTATAATTTTATTATGTGTATTTTGGACTCTTCTCCGTCTTAGTCATATAATGAGCTAAGATATGGATTGGCGCATATGAGCAGGCTTTGGAAAAATAAATATTGGCACAACTTTGTATTGAAGAAAGACCAACTCCGACTTACTGGGCATAAATTGCAGATTTCGTATCTGGATTTTTATAATAATTTTGATTAGCGGTAACTCGTTTTTAACCCTAAACCTAAATGCCCAATATCAACTACTATATATGTGCAGTTTTTGTTTTTTTTCTAAGAACGGAAATTAGGATTCAAATTGCTACAAGAATAAACAGTTTTATTTTAATTTCATGGAAGGCTAATTATTATAAGTTAATCACGAGGTCAAAGTTTCATCAACACCTTGAGATTCAGGTTACATGTCATTTCGATTCAATGATATTTTGATTATATTGATATTTGATGATTTCATCACATCTTGTTATTTGATTATATTGATATTGTATTTTATCAATATATCAATATAATCATGTGACATCATGGTTACCATTCATCGATTCGAGTTATTACCTCTATTTGATTTTATCATTGTATGTGACCCTGTGCGACAATGAATCAACTACTGCACCGACTCACCCATTGACGATTAAGATGGGGTAATAATGTCTGCTTGCAAGAGCTTGGTCACTTCTTTTTTTACAACATCAAGAATTTAATGGGTTAAATCGCCTTTGGGCTGCCTGATTAATTTTACCTTTCCTCCAGTAGTTCATATGCATACACATGGATAGGCTAATACCAGGAATATCAGCCAAGGTCTATCTGATTGTCTTCCTGTTTTTTTCAAAATCGCAACACTTCTCTTCCTGTTCATCTTCATGTTTGGCTGAAATAATCACAACTAACTTGCCACTTCCTTCTAATAGGCAATCTTTTCAAATTTTTCAAGAAGTGGTTTAAGCTTTATAGTCGTGGTGCTCAATGGAAGGTACAACACAGTAGCCAAAGTACAACACTAGTCTGCAAAATCAATTATGTTAATAGAAATATCGATATCAGCACAATGCATCAACTTGCAAGGCATCTCGTCTCAACACACACAGAGCACAATTGAGTATATGTACAAAATTCACAACATATGTATCATCAAAACTAGACAATGAAGGAAAATCAGTTGAAACATATCGGGGTAAGTGTCATAACCAAAAGCAAGCATTCAATTTCAAAATAGAATGTTCTTCACGTGGTGTTTCATAGAATCAAAGATGTTAAATTTTACAGTGCTATCACCAAATTCCATGGATAGACTTCCAGCATGCACATCAGTTTTGTTCAGCAGTTTTCAAAGAATGGTCTGCCTAAGATGATAGGTGCCTGTGACTTATTATCTCCCTCCAGTCTAGATGATAAAATCTGCAGGAAAAGTATCAATTCATTACTCGAACAAGTACATCACCACAAGTCAGCGAGACGAGCATTGCTCATGTCGCCAATTGAATGGTAACACATGTACTGTGTAAAAGTCAAGAGCAAGAGAGTTAAAATAGATGTGGATACATTAATGGAATCTCCTAAATCTAACATAGTTTCAAATTGACTATTGCTATGGTACATGAATGGGAAATATTGCTAGATCTTTGCATTTCTGAGGCATGGGTGAATGAGGGATGAAACTATTGCCCCATGTTACCTCTTTCATTACCTTTTAACCTTTCTTTGGTGTGGCACAAATCTTTTATAATTTTGATATCTTGGAATCTGTTATTGCTAAAGAGGGAAGTTTCCATTCCACCGTTCCTAATGTATTAGGATTCTCGTTGTCTCTATCTGCCTCGTCATTTTCTTAGTCTTCACTGGCCTTTGAGGAAAAGGAATGTATAGTTTGCTCACATCAACAGTTTAAATATCAAAGTATCTTCAACAACCTTGTATTTTTCACTACAGTTTCAGGTACCTTTGGTATTTCGACGACTTTCCATAACCTCAATGGTAATGAACTGACTTGAGAGCATTTGGATTTATATTGACTGTGCAAGCACTTGGTTTGCCCCTGAGTTGCAATTGATTGGTTGAAGTGGCAGCAGACCAATCTTTGTTTCCAAATTTTAATGGTGGAATTTGTTTGTTGAAATTGGGAGATTCTAGACAGCCATCTGTTTAACGAGTCTCTAATGAAGGTGCATCGTTTTGCTGTTGAGGAATATTTTGTTGTTTGCTGCTAGGTGCAGTTGTGCATATGAATTCCCCATCTCAGGTTGGATGTTTCTCCAACATGATTGTACCTGTTAGATGATATGATCATAGTGGCTTGAGGTTGTAGTACATGCTGAATATGTTTGAGGAGCATCAACAATTGATCTTCTTGCAATGTAGGACATGAATCTGAAGGATGCTCTACAGAAGTCAAATACCACCAGGCAATTTGCTTGGGGTTTCCTATTGCAGTTTTTCTTACTAAGATAAAAGCTCATGCAAGTTTCCTCTAAATTCTTGTGGGAAGAAGCTTGAATTTCATTCACCACCCTTTGTCAACACTGTGATTGCTTCTAGATGTAAACTGCTGAGAATTAATGGAACATGTTCTCATTCAAAGCCTTGTGCTTCTGGTGGTCTTATCGACAAGTGTTCCCCCACTAGCAGCATCGAAGATGCTTATATCGATAGGTAGCAAGCCTTCATAAAAATATTGATGAGAAATTGTTCAGAAATCTGGTAGTAAGGACCCATTACACTATTTCATGAATTTCTCGCCAATACTCATGTTGATTCCCTGGCAATTTGCTGATGCTAATATTTCTTTTCTGATTGAAGCAGCTTCGTGAGCAGGGAATATTTTTCTAGAAATAATATATTGAGATATCCCAATATCGAGTATATATATGGCAGTTTGTTTCTTTTCTACGGATGAAATATTAGATTCAGATTGCTACAAGAATAAACAGCTTTTTTATTTTAATTTATGGAAGACTAATTTATAAGATTAATCCACGAGTTTAGAGTTTCATCAACACATTGAGATCAGGTTACACTGTCAATTTTGATTCATCATTATTATCTTCTTATTTGATTATATTGATATTCTAATTGCTTAAATTGAACTTCAATAGGATCGATAAATATATTTGACCATAATTTTGTTTCGGTTTCTTATTTATTGAATTATAATTTTGCGACGCTTGATCGTTAATTGTAATATTTTGATGATTGTGATGCTTCATCCAATCAAAGAAACCGAATTCACATAGGATGATACACTTGTTTGATCAATTTTATAGTCAACAATAATAGAATCACGAATTAGAAATTAACTATTGATAGAATTGTGATGAAACTCGAATAAGTGATTAATCTTTTTGTTCATCTGTTAAATAAAAAATCTCAAAAATAACCTTTTTAATTTCAACTTTCAATTCGATTATTATTATTATTATATCAGAAGTTCTTACGAAACAATTTGAGTATTACCTCTACTTACATTTATCTATTGTATTGACCCGTGTCTGATAGCTTGCCGTAACCACAACGACAAAAGTTTGAATAATTACATCATATATACAACCAGTAAAATAGTTTTTGTGACGATAATCCAAAGTATACAAATAGAAAAAATACATCGGAGCTATGGGACTACAGATATCCCTCATACCTGGTCATGTCAAAAAATGGAACATGGACCCACCAAAACAAAAGTCAACTGCAATATATGTTATAATACAGTCATCCCAACCAAATAAAGTACAACCAAAATTATCTGATCATCCACTAACAACTACAATAACAAGGGTGACCTCCACACACTTGCACAAGTCCATCTAACGCAGTATCTCTCTTCGAAGTAACCTCCTCCTCATCAATATCATAGAAGGTTGGTCTCATCCGAAGTCAAATCCACCACGAGACAGGTGGCTTTGGCGACGCTGAGATCTCAAAACAATTTGCTACTTAGCGACAGTCGGTAAGGGATCATTCACCAGAAGAGATGCTCTAGCTCGACCCGCTAGACGGTCCTGGCAATATCTTTCCGCCGCCGGCATCGTCTCATTATTCTTTCGCAGTTCCGGGTCCAACCATTGTATCTCCAACTCCTACGAGGCCTCCACCTCAACTCTAACTGAGGAATCCTAGATATTCCCATAACTCCACTCATCCAAAGCACCAATCCTGAAGGTACCAGATAGTCGATCCTCTCGCAGTGAGCTCCCGAGATATACTGCCCAACTCTCCACTTGTCCTCACTAATTTGTTTTTTGAAAATTTTAACTTCAGTTCAAATCATTATTTGAAAATAACACTTAAGTACTCAAACACACCGTCAAAAATCCAATTTCTATCTTTTTACCATTACTAACAAAATCAACAACAGCCACAAACCAACAACACAGGATTTGTTAAGAAATCATTAATTTCACTCATACCCCCCCTCCACCGTATAAAGTTTACGGATTTAGGAAAAAGGAGGAGGAGTAAGTGTCTCACCTTAAATAAATTAGCTCTCACAGCACCGTAGTGTATGAGGGAGCATTTCCTGTAAGACCCATATTTTAAAGTACATTTTATGTATTTTTGGTGTATTTTGGATTTTGGCTCGGAGGCTTTAAGCTAAATTATAATATTTTGGAGTTTATAATCAAAAAGATATTTGATGCCAATTAAATTTATCGTCGATAAATATATTGATTTAATGCGATGATCCTTACGGATAATTTAATGCGTTTCGGGTGAACGTAATTTCACAAATATCTAGATATTTTTGAAGATATTTGTTAAGTTATATTTATTATCTATATGTTGTTTGGGGGGAAAAAGAAAGAAACTAGAAGGAAGGAAAAGGAAAAGAAAAGAGTATATAAGGAAAAGGAGGGGAAGAAACGGAAAACAAAGAAAGGAAAAGAAAGGAAGGAAAATTGGAATTTTCCATCTTCTTCCTCTGATCGACGTGAAACAAATTCCCTCCTTTCTCCCATTTTCATTTTCGTCGCTTTCTTTTCTTCAAAACTAGTAACCAAGGTTGGGGAGAGTTAGATCAAGAGTTCGCAACTCCACTCTTCCTCTTTGATTCGAAAACGAAGAAAAACGGTTTTTTGAGATCAAACACAAACCTCCGTTTCTCCTAGATCCAAACCTCATTCTCGAAGAGTTAGAAGGAAAGTTGCTCACCACCACGCTACGGTGCTATCGTGACTAATTGGACAGGCGTTGCGAGCCGGAGATTTTACCGGAATTACTCGCGGTACGGAAACGCACGTTAAAAGCTAACGTTGAGGTAACGGTAGCCTTCCAAACTTCTAGTTGATTAGGGATTATCTGTGGTTGTGTGGGAAGGAATTGGTTAGGGTTTAATGTATGATTTGGGGAGAAAACGAAACTAATGCGTATATGGGTAAAACCTAGAGTTAGGTTTGTTATGATGAATGGTTCCGGGTAAATGAAATTGAAGCCATTGTGTAT
>PGWS01027778.1:0-13151 GCA_002896235.1 Cicer reticulatum | reverse complement strand
TTTTTGCGGGTGTTACGAAAATCGATCGAAAAGTACAAATGAAATCGAAGACCGGAAACCCTTATAGCATTCTTCTCCTTAATATATAACAATGTTTTAGGTTCCACTTCAGATTTCAAACACTAGCCATCGTCTAGTTCGAAAATACATATTTTGTCAATTTTTGTCTAGGGGTACGAAACTCGCCCAAAAAGTACAGATGAAATCGAGGACCGGGAGACCCTTATAGCATTCTTCTCCGAAATTTATAATTGTGTTTTGGGTTCTGCGTCAAATTTCAAACACTAGCCCTCGTTTGGTCCGAAAATACATATTTCGGTCAATTTTTGTCTAGTGGAACGAAAATTGCCCGAATTGTCCAGATGAAATCGAGGACCAGGAGACTCTTATATCATTCTTCTCCTAAATTTATAACTGTATTTTAGGTTCCGCGTCTGATTTTAAACATTATCCATCGTGTTGTTCGAAAATACGGATTTCAGTCTTTTTTTGTCGTGTGGTACGAAAATCGCCCAAAAAGCCCAGATGAAATCGAGGACTGAGCGACCCTTATATCAT
Source organism: Cicer reticulatum (assembly GCA_002896235.1). Taxonomy (NCBI): domain Eukaryota; kingdom Viridiplantae; phylum Streptophyta; class Magnoliopsida; order Fabales; family Fabaceae; genus Cicer; species Cicer reticulatum. The sequence continues at coordinate 12,593 of PGWS01027778.1, read as the reverse complement.
TCTTCTCCTTAATATATAACCGTGTTTCGATTTCATCTGGACTTTTCGGGAGATTTTCTTACCCCTCAACAAAAATGGACTAAAATCTGTATTTTCGGAACACACTTTGGCTAGTGTTTGAAATCTAGCTCGGAACTCGAAACACATTTATAAATTTTGGAGAAGAATGCTATAAGGGTCTCGCTGTCCTCGATTTCATATGGACATTTCGGGCGATTTTCATATGATCCAACTAAAATGAACCGAAATCTGAAATTTTGAAAAAGACTATGGCTAGTGTTTCAAATTTGACGCGGAACCCGTATCCTAGATTGCATCTGCACTTTTCGGGCGATTTTCGTACCACCTGACTAAAATGGACCGAAATTCGTATTTTCGAACAAGATAATGGCTTGTGTTTGTATTTTGACGCGGAACCCGATACATAGTTATAAATTTAGATGAAGAATGTTATAAGGGTCTCTCGGTCTTCGATTTCATCTGGACTTTTCGAGCGATTTTCGTACACACCAACAAAAATGGACTGAAATCCGTAATTTCCAACAAGACGATGGCTAATGTTTGAAATCTGACGCGGAACCCGGTATACATTTTTAAATTTAGGAGAAGATTGCTATAAGAGTCTTCTGGTCCTCGATATCATCTGGATGTTCGGGCAATTTTCGTACCACAATAAAAAAAAAAAGAGTAAATATGTATTTTCGGACATAGACGAGGACTTAGTTTGAATTTACCGCGGACCAAAACAAGGTTATAATTTTGGAGAAGAATGCTATAAGGTTCTCCGGTCTCGATTTCATCTAGACTTTTTCGGCAATTTTTTGTACCACCGAAATATGGACCGAATTCCCGTATTTTCAAACCTATGATGGCTAGTCTTGATCTCACGCAAGACCGAAACTCAGTTAATAAATTTAGGAAGATAGCTATAAGAATCTTCTTTCTCCTCGATTTTATCTGGACTTTGGACTTTTCGGGCAATTTTCGTACCCCTCAATAGCTAGTGTTTGAAATTTGGTGCGGAACGCGAAATAGCTATAAATTTTGGAGAAGAATGCTATAAGGGTTTCCATGTCCTCAATTTTCATTCTTCCCGACAAAAATGGTTCGAAATCAATATTTTTGGAACAAACCAGGGCTAGTGTTTGAAATTTGACACGGAACCCGAAACACATATGTAAATTTGGAGAAGAATTCTATAACAGTCTCTGGTTTCGATTGATCTAGACTTCAAGGGCGATTGTCATACCACCATCAAGATCCGACCAAAATAGACCGAAGATCAATTATTTCTCTGGACCAGATGAGGCTAGGTTCGTATTTGACCGCATGAACTGAAACACATTTATAAATTTTGGAGAAGAATGCAATAAGGTGTTGGTCTTTAGTCCTCTTATCTAATTTTGACATAAATAACAAACATACAATGTTGCATACATCATTATGATAAATCTAACATTTTACTGAGCAAGATTTCAGGAACACAATCAACCCTACAGTCTGAGACAAATTGCTTGTTAACTCTCAAGAAATCAACAAAGTTGAAATCTACGGAGTAATCGATGGAAATGATTTCGTAAAAGGGTTAGTAGGAAACATACTGTTTGTGGGTACACATATTGATTAGGCATCGACTGCACAATCAGAAATAAAATTGTGCAAGTCAGTGGCAACCTGATTTGCATGCTAATCGATTGGCACATCGATTTTTGTGCACATCACAAAGTAAAAACTGATTGAAACAAATCGATTGGGTAAGTCACAGGGACAATCCATTTAATAGGCTAATCGATTGACAAATCGATTGCTTAAATAATATTTCAAAAGTAACATGACCTGTGACAAACCCAATCGATTGGATAATCTATTGTGAGAATTTCAATCATGTTAAGTTTGGTATCAATCGATTAGGAAATCGATTGAACTAAACAACTGGTAAGAACTTTTCAGAAAAATACTACCAAATCGATTGGCACTCCGATTAACATGAAATTAGCTAAGTTCCTGTTTTAAACACAATCGATTGGCAAATCGATTGAAACAAATATTTGAAATCACGGGGACCTCTTTGTTTGTGGCCAAATCGATTATGTGTATTTGTAAATCGATTATGAAACTTAGTGAATCGACTACATAATCGATTGGTGTCATTTTATTATTGGAACACAATACCTGACATCATTTATGCAACGATCAATAAGTCTCCACTAATTCTAAAAAGTGTATTAAAGATGATTAGGAATCGATTGGTTTGTATAGTTTCAAAATTCAAGAAAAACAAGACTGCGATACATCAATTGGCAAATCGATTAGGCCGTTTTATCACTTTAATGTATCGATGTAATCGATTTATTTAGTTGTTTTCAGAATCTATATAAACAGTCTTCAATCTTTCTAAAAATACTTGTTAACACTTGAATTACTTCAGAACACTGGAAGAACTCTCTTAAGAACATTTGATAACATTCTGATATTGCTTTTTCAGATCAAGACCAAAAGATATTCATAATCAATAAGAGAGCTGAAAAGAATTCTTGAGAGAAAAGACAATGAATCTCATAAACCTCAAATGAACAACCAGATTATTGTGTGAGATACATTGATCAAGATGAAGCAAATCTGTACTTCTTTTATTTCTTTCTGTAACACAAAGTTTTGTAAAAGATAACAACTGTGAAAAATCAGTATGAACACTGGTAGCGATCTTCGTTGAGTAAAGATCATCAGAAGGAGCTGACTTGATCTTGTGTGAGTCTGCCGAGTGACTGCAAGGATCAAGGGGTTAAGCAATAGGATAGAGATTGAGTTAGATAGATAGGTTTCGAGGAAATTGGACAATCTGTAAACAATTCAATTCTTTCTATGAAGAAAAGCTGATTCCAGTTTGGATTGTCAGGACTGGATGTAGGCTGTATATTGACAGCTGAACAGATAAAGCCTGTGCATTCTTATCCCTTATCCTTTACTTTAAATTTTAATCTTGTATTCCGTAATTATAGTATTCCGCTGTGTAGGAATCTGAATAAATCTTCAATCGTATGATTGTATGTTTCAATCTTAATTGTATGCTAGAGTCGTATTCGATTTCTTTATTGTTTTAATTTGATCGACTGCTATATTCTGTAATTACGAGTCATAATAATTCAATCAATTGCACAGAGTGACTTTTTAGAGGTAAATACTCATAAAAGGAACAATGCTCTCATTGATTTTCCTAGGAGAAAGTGCTTCACTTGCAAGGCCCCCAGCCTTCAATGGAACCGCATACATGTATTGGAAACATAGATGCTGATATTACTAGAAGCTAGTGGATGATAATTCTAGATCTGTTGAAAATGGACCCTACATACCTAAATATTGCTGGAACTAATGACTTGATAATCACCAGCCCCAGATCCGAATGGTCTGAGAATGTAAGAAGAAGGTTTGGATATAATGCTAAGCACAGAATATTATAACATCTGCTTTGCGTCAGAAGAATTTTCAGGGTATCAAACGTAATAGTCAAAGGTAAATGTGGACATTCTTCAGGAAACACATGAAGGCACCACAGACGTGTGAATAAAAGCTCGTGTAAATACACTCATGCACGAATACGAATTGTTAGCATCGAAGAAAGATGAAATCATAATTGATCTACAGAACTAGGTTTATCACACGTTATAACCTTCATGCCCTGGGAAACAGGTGGAAATGAACAGCAAATTGGAAAATATAGGTGTTTAACAAGAGAATGGCAGCCCAAAATAACTGCATGTTAAGTTTTGGTTGCAAATCGATTGGGCAATCGATTGTGTGACTAAATATGTTAGGTTCAATCTTTCGAGCAATCGATTGACTACATATATCGATTTCAGGCAAATACTTCGAATCGATTAACACATCAAAATAGCTAAGTACTGTCTTGAACACAATCGTTGGCAAATCGATTGAAGAAAATTTTTGAAATCACAGTGAACTTTGAGCTTGTGGCCAATCGATCTGAGAATTGTAAATCGATTATGAGACTTATAAATCGATTAAGTAATCGATTGGTGTGATTTTACTTTTGAACAAACACCTGCATCGATTCGAATCGATGTATAAGTCTTAAGATAATTTACTGAAAAGAGTTTGTTTAATGAATCGATTAGCAAATCGATTGGCTTATGTAGTTTCAAGATTCAAGAAAAACAAGACCTGCGATAATCGATTGGCAAATCGATTAGACCTGTTTTATAACTTTAATGAATCGATTGGCAAATCGATTTATTAGGTGTTTTTCAGAAACTATATAAACTGTTTTCAATCTTTCTCTCATTAACAATTCATGAACAATGATAAACACTCATAAACTCTCATTAACACAATACAACACATTGGTAACATTCTGATATTGCTTTTTCAGATCAAAGCCAAAAAGATTATCCATAATCATTGAGAGAGCTGAAAAAGTATTATTGAGAGAAAAGACAATGTTCTCATAATCCATCATTGAAAAACCAGATTCGTGAGAAGACACATTGTTCAAGATTGAAGACTTCTTTTACTACTTCTTTTATTCTGTTTGAAATAAATACTTTGTAAAGAAAACGACTGCAGAATCCAGCTAGAGAACTGGTGGCGATCTTCTGGGATGAGAGGCTCATCAAGAAGGAGTCGGTACTTTGATTTTGTGTGATCTGCTGATTGAATACAAGGATCAAGGGTGACAATAGGATAAGAGATTGTGAGAGATAGATAGGTCGAGGAAACTGGACAATCGAAACAATTCATCATTCTTCTATTGAGAAAAAGCTGAAAATCCAGTTGGATTGTCAGGACTGGATGTAGGTTGTCTCGTTGACACTGAACCAGGATAAATCCTTGGTGCAGTCTATCCTTTATCTTTTACTTTTAATTGCTAATCGTTATGCGCATTATAATTCCGCTGTGTATGTAATATGCTTTAATTTGATTAAAGACTCATATATTCTGATTATTTCTGAGGTCATAATAATCAACAATTGGCCTCAGAGCTTGAGCTTTTCGAGATGGTAGGCTAATAATCATAAGAGGATAGCGCCTCCACTGATTTCTGGGAGAAGGCGCATCACTAGCAAGACCTCCAGCATTCAATGGAACAGCTTATATGTACTGGAAGCACAGGATGCTGATATTCCTGGAAGCCAGTGGCATAGACATCCTTGACGCTGTTGAAAATGGCCCATACATTCCCAAGATTGCAGGAACAAATGACTCGATGATTCCCAAGCCCAGAGCCGAATGGTCTGAGGACGATAAAAAGAAGGTAGGTTATAATGCTAAAGCTAAGAACATTATAACATCTGCTTTGTGTGCAGAAGAATTCTTTAGGGTATCAAACTGCAAATCAGCAAAGGAAATGTGAGACATTCTTCAAGAAACACATGAAGGAACCACAGATGTTAAAAGAGCTCGCGTAAATACACTTATGCATGAATACGAATTGTTCAGCATGAAGAAAGATGAATCTATAAGTGATCTACAGACGAGATAAACAACCTTCATGCACTGGGAAAACAGGTGGAGAATGAACAGCAGATCGGAAAGATTATGAGGTGTCTAACCTGAGAATCGGCAGCCGAAAATAACTGCTATAGCTGAATCTAAAGATCTAGCAAGATGACAACAGCAACATTATTTGGGAAAACTACGGGAACATGAAATGGAACTGCATCGGCTGGACAAATCAGAACTGGAAGCCGGAAAAAGAAAGGATATATCCTTGAAAGTCCAAGCCATCAATCGAAAACTGATCAGATAGCTGCTCAGCTGAATCAAGCAGTGAAACTGAAGAGCTGAGATCGGGTTGCTTGTCAAAGAAATTCAAGAAATTTCTGAAGAAGAAAGACTACAAATTCAAAAGCCATCCAAGCTCTAGACTAGTGACAACAAGACAATTACATGCTTGATGGTGGTAGAAACTGGTCACATAAAGTAGAATGCTACAAATGCAGAACAAAAATAGAGCTACAAAATTCCAAAGGGCAAGGAACCATCACCAAAACCAGAAAAGCCCTTATATTGATGGCAAAGTATTTCTGTTCAGAAAGGGACATTTTGTGCAAATTGCAATTAATTTAGCCAAAGAGATGGGAAGAAGGTTATTAGCAAAGAGATCTGTGTCTGGGAACCCTAAAACAAAAATTCCGATTGTAGTTGCAAGGGGGGCTGACATCCAGAAGCAATTCAATGGTATTAGAAGCGGATTGCTCAAAAGCAATGACAGTGACAAATCCAAATTCCCTGTCCTTGACATTAAGGAAGGAGCTTGTCCAAATTATGGTGACAACAACAGAGGATAGAGATTATTGGAAATTGGTGACATAGGCAAGTGAGTCTAACTGCATTAGATCAAAAATGTGTTATGTGTTGAAGGATAAAACACAACTTACTGAGTATAAGTCAGCTATGTGATTAAATGGTTTCAAGTAAGTTTCCATCACAATCTTGCGTTATGAGCATAAAGATGGATAAACACATTAAAGCTAGTTGGTGACAGGAAGTAAACAATGTACATGAGATTGGCAATATGTACCAGTGCTATAGCTTGCTTGTGTCCAATTAGATGAAACATGGCTTTGGAAAAGAATTCTTCACATACATATAAACATGTTGATAAACTTGTCCAGCAAACAGCTAGCTTAGGTCTACAAATAGGAAAGTTCTAAGGATAGACTGTGTGATTCATGTGAGAAAAAGTAAACTGGTTAAGACTCCTTTCCTCTATAGATTTGGTTAGAACAAATAGAGTTTGCAACTAGTTCACATGGACAATTTTGGATGCCTGCCCAAGTTAAGAGTTGTATGGAAACCTGTATGGATAGTGCTGGTTGATGATTAACTCAAGGTTACTGGACTTATTTTTGGCTCATAAGAGTGATACATTCTCTATTTTTAAGAATTTGCTGCTTTAAGTTCAAAATGAGAATGATCAGAAAATTGTTTAATAAAAAGTGATCATGGAGGTGAATTCCAAAATGATGCTTTCAAAATTATTGTGAACTACAAGTGGAATCAACCACATATATTCTGCCCCTAGGACACCACACAGAATGGGGTAGTGGAGAGGAAAAATATGATCCCTAGAAGAGTTAGTGGACCATGCTTAAGGACTCCAACCTACCTAAGTACTTTTGGGCAGATGCAATTAGTACAACCACTCATGTTGTAAATAGAGTTCTCATTAGGCCCCTGCTTAGGAAAACACCCTATGAGCTTTACAAGGGTAGAAAACCAAACCTTTCCTACTTTAGAATCTTTGGTTGTAAGTGCTTTGTGTTAAACAATGGCAAAGAACACCTAGGAAAGTTTGACCCTAAGGCAGATGAAGGTATCTTTTTAGGATATTCCCAAACTAGTAAGGCCTATAGAATCTACAACAAAAGAACAAAGACCATAGAAGAGTCAGTTCATGTAAAGTTTGATGAATTATTTACAGAAAACTTAAACAAAACTCCTTCTAAGGTTGATGACATTTTGGACGAAGTTGTAGAATCTGAACCACTAGAACAACCTATAGCTGACCCTCCAACTAGATCAGACCTTGTAGAACCTATAGAAACCAGTCAGTTGCCTAAGGAATGGAAGTTCAACAGAAACCACCCTTTAGACAACATTATAGGCGATATCTCTAAAGGTGTTGCAACTAGGAGAAGCCTTAGTCAGTTTTGTAACTTTACAGCCTTTGTATCTCAGATTGAACCTAAGAACATTAAGGAAGCCCTGTTAGATAGTGAGTGGATACTTGCTATGCAAGATGAGTAAACCAGTTTGAGAGAAACAAGGTGTGGAGTTTAGTACCTAGGCCAGAGGGTAAGCATGTCATAGGAACCAGATGGGTGTTCAGAAACAAGTTGGATGAGAATGGTGTCATAACAAGGAACAAAGCTAGACTAGTAGCCAAGGGTTATAGTCAAGAGGAGGGAATAGATTTTGATGAAACCTATGCCCCTGTAGCTAGATTAGAAGCCATAAGAATTTTATTGGCTTATGCTTGTATAATGGACTTTAATCTTTATCAAATGGACGTGAAAAGTGTCTTTCTCAATGGTGACCTTCAAGAGGAAGTTTTTGTTAGCCAAACACCTGGTTTTGAAAATCCTGATTTTCCTAATCATGTGTATAAGCTCTCAAAGGCCATCTATGGGTTAAAACAAGCTCCAAGAGCTTGGTATGAGAAGCTCAGCAATTTCCTTATTCAACAAAACTTTTTAAGAGGAAATGTTGACAAGACCCTTTTCACAAAAACTACTGGAAATGATATCTTGCTTGTCCAAGTATATGTTGATGACATAATATTTGGATCTACTAATAATAAACTGTGCAAAGAATTTGAAAATTTGATGAAAGGTAAATTTGAAATGTCAATGATGGGTGAACTGTCATATTTATTTCAAATTAACCAAAGCAAGCAAGGCATTTTCATTAGTCAATCTAAATACTGTTCTGATTTGATAAAGAAATTTAACTTTGAAAATCTTAAATCCATTGATACACCCATGAGTCAAGGAAATTTCTTAGACTGAGATGAGAAAGGTAAACATGTAGATGTTACTAGATTTCGTGGTATGATAGGATCTCTGCTCTACCTTACAGCAAGCCGACCAGACATCATGTTCAGTGTTTGTATGTGTGCAAGGTATCAATCAAATCCAAAGGAATCTCACTTCAGTGCAGTTAAGAGAATTTTCAGATACTTGGTAGGAACTAAGAGTCTTGGATTGTGGTATCCAAAAGGATCAACTTGTACTTTAGTTGGTTACTCAGATTCAGACTTTGCCGGATGTAAACTCGACAGGAAAAGTACCTCAGGAACTTGTCATTTACTTGGAAACTCTCTTGTGTCATGGTTTTGTAAGAAACAGACAAGAATCGCTTTATCAACTGCTGAAGTTGAATATATTGCAGCTGGGAGCTGTTGTGCTCAGGTACTTTGGATGAAACAGCACTTATTGGACTTTGGTGTTGACTTGGGAACAGTACCTATCATGTGTGATAACACAAGTGCAATAAGTATAACCAAGAATCCAGTAATGCACTCCAGGACCAAACACATTGAAGTAAGACATCATTTTATAAAAGACCACTTTCAAAATGGAATCATTAAGCTTGAGTATGTTAACACAGCCGAACAGTTAGCTGACATCTTCACAAAAGCTTTACCAAGAGAAAGTTTTATGTATATAAGGATGAAACTAGGGATCACTGATCCTAGTGAGGTATGATTATGGAATTTCTGGTATTTGCAGTTGTTTCTTCAGTTAAATCGATTTGGAAATCGATTACCAGCATGGTAAATGGTTTATAAAATCGATTTGGGAATCGGTTGCTTTGACCCCAGAATTCAAAGTTCAGAAAATTTATTTTAACTTGCCCGAGCATCGATTGGGAAATCGACTAGTTCTTCTTGTAACGTTAAGACAATCGATTTGGACATCGATTAAGTAAAACTGGAATTCGATTTGGAAATCGATTTGAAATAAGACCGTTGTAACTAGCCGTTATGAGTAATAATTACTAAATCGATTGACATTACCAGTAACGGTAACCTAATCGATTTGGGAATCGATTTACACGATTAAGGATTTAAATAGGAACAGTTCTCAATCGATTTCTGCACTGCATTTCTTCAGTTTTCACTAATTTTCTCTGATTGCTTCATCCTTCTGGCTCTGCTATTGTTATTTTGTTGCTATCTACACTCAATCTACAATCTATCTACTTCAATCTACGAGTATGGCAAGAGTAAAACAAACCCAGGCACGCACTCCTTCACCTTCATCATCTTCAAACAGTGAAACCCCTTCACCACCACCCACTCTAACAAAAAGAGTACCAATACCTACACATAAAATACTTGCCAAAGACAAAGGCAAGGCACCCGCTCCTATTCAAGAAAAGCCTAAAAAGCGAAAGGAACCCCCAACGGAAAAACTCATGGCTGATGCCATGAAAGTAATTTCACAAAAGAGGAAGAAGAAATCTGTTTCCTCACCCCCTGCCAAGAAAGTACCCGCATCCAAGGAAAAAGATGTTGAATCTTCAATACCATCAGATTTTCTGAAGAGAAAAATCCATGAGGGTAGAACTCTGGATTTTGCATACTTTGACTACGGTTTTATGTTTCAGAATCATCTACGATTTCACGGACTGAGAGCTTTCTATCTTTACACCGCAGTTATCCCACGTTTGAATAAGGGAATTTTAATTCTATGTTTAAGCTGACAGAAGAGGGTTTTAAGGCTCAAGTCAAAGGTTAAAAGGATTGCTATGTCATTTGATGACCTTTTTCTACCTTATCAGGATTTGCCAACTTTTTACGGAAAAGTCTTGACGGCAGTTCTGAGCTGATACGGCTGACGGGTTGGGAAGAATACAAGGCTGCTGCAGTAAAGGACCTGATGATGATGGTTCTTGTGGAAACCATTTCTTTACAATCGGTCAAATGAAGGTCCAACATCGGATGTTGATGTACACGCTGACCAGAATGCTTGTACCTCGTCAGGCAACCACCTGCCAGTAGTTCAGAAAATTGGACTACTACTGTAATGGGGAATTATCAAGGAGCTCAGGATGAGCTGGACTTGGATTGTGCTAAGGCACATGCTGGAAGCTTCACAGAGCAAGCTTATGTTGCCTTATCCACAGCTGATCACAAAGATTCTTAAACATTTCAAGGTTTCGTTTGGTAATGAAGAATCTGCAAAAACCACTCTGATATTTGGAGAATCAATTGTGAATCAAATGCAATTGAAAAGGCTACATGGTGTATGGATAAGACCTCAAGCTACTATTGAACCAGCACAACCTCAGCCACAACCTCAGACTCAAACTGCTACTGCTACTGCCTCAGCCCCTCCTGATCTTGTTGCTAAGATAATGGAATTCATAGAAGCTCAGATGGCACATAATGCCAAGATGCTAGAATCACAATCCAGAATGGAAGCTAACTTAAGGACTCTCCAGGCATCCTTAAATTCGGTTGTTCAGGATGTGGATGCGATTCAAGCTCACTTGGGTATCAAACTGTCATTTGAAGACATTGCAGATATAGGTCGTCAAGCAGCAGAGGAACCTAACCCAACTCCCCTAGATCACCCTGAGACTCACGTTGAGGAGACACCTGCTGAGGGTAATACAGCGGTCTCTGCCTCTCCCGTAGATAATAGTGAGGACCAGCCTAGACTAGATTAGGAGTTTTAGGATTTGTGCTGTTTTTGCTATGACTTGTTGTACTCATTTGATCTATATCTATAATGAACTAAAACGTTTGATCTCTGAATTCATCTGTCTTAAGCCTTTGATATGCTCATTAATGGCTCTGATTTTCATTACTTTGATATACAACGTTTTATGATTTCAATCCCCACTGCTTATGTTGTTTAACATAGGGGGAGGAAATTTTTTTTCTGCCTTTTTGCCTTAACTGACAAAGGGGGAGAAAAATTATAACTTGCTAACATATATTTGATTATTTGCTCTTTGCTCTGATGATGACTGTAAATATTTTTTATGTTATAATGATCTGATTTTTATAAGAAGCATGTGTACTGTTATGCTAAGATGCTCTAATACTTCTGTTTCTATGATATGATAATAGTACATATATGCTATGAAATGTTGTTAATATTATATCTTGAAATGCTCAACTCAAGTTAAAATTGTATGATTGTCACTTATGCAAAAAGGGGGAGATTTTTGGACTTTAGTCCTTTAAATCCTAATTTTGACATAATTAACAAACATACAATGTTCATACATCATATGATAAATCTAACATTTTAATTGAGCAAGATTTCAGGAACAACAATTCAATCCTACACACTTGATACACATTGCTTGGAACACAAGAAATCAACAAAAGTTGATCATTGACTGAGCAAATCGATTGAGAAATCGATTTCATAACAAGGGTGTAAGGAAACATAACTGTTTGTGATTGTATAATCGATTGAGCAATCGACTGGCACTATTAAAAATGAAAATTGCACAGTCAGTGGCACCCTGTTTTACAGGCTAATCGATTGTATATATCACAAAGTAAAACTGATTGAAACCAAACTGGAATCGATTGATCAAGTCACAGTGAGAATCCAATTTCTAGGGTAATCGATTGGCAAATCGATTGCTCAGATAATATTTGAAAAATGACTTAACCTGTGACAAACACAATCGATTGGACAATCTATTGTGTGAATCTCAATCATGTTAAGTTTGGTTGCAATCGATTGGGAAATCGATTGAACTAAACATCAAGTAAGAACTTTTCAGGAAATTACAAACAAATCGATTGGCACGTCGATTAACATCAAAATAGCTAAGTCACTGTCTTGAACACAATCGATTGGCAAATCGATTGAAAGAAATTTTTGAAATCACAGTGAACTTTGTGCTTGTGGCCTAATCGATTCTGAGTATTTGTTAATCGATTATGAGACTTAATAAATCGATTAAGTAATCAATTGGTGTGATTTTTACTTTGAACAAAACACCTGCAATCAATTATGAAATCGATGCATATAAGTCTTAACATAATTCACTGAAAAGAGTTTGTTTAAAGAAAGAATCGATTGATAAATCGATTGGCTTAT